>PVJL010005359.1:0-110021 GCA_004026885.1 Lyroderma lyra
CATTAGGAAGGTGAGAACCACTGATAGAGGGAAATCTGTTGGGGGTGGGGGGCGGAGGTGAGGGGTGGGTCCTGATGCCATCGGCTGCCTCTCTCCTTTGGGGCCTTGGGGTAGGATATAATGAGGCTAAGACCTCCTGGGAGGCAGGGAGACGCTGCCACTCTCCAAGCTGAAAGGCTAGCAGAAAGGATGAGTGCCAGGCCCGTGGCAGGCTGAGGGGGCCACAGCACGGCCTGGAGGGGGGCGGGGGCCCAGGTTGGGCAGCAGGCTGGACCGAGTGCGCCTCTCCAGCAAGTCTCAGCTACACCCTCACGCCACAGCCCCTGGAGCAACCCTCTCTCTCAGGCCTGGCATGCCAAGACGGTGTGCCTGTCTCTTCTGAGTGCTTCCCCCTCTGGACCTGGAGCTCCTCGCTGGAGCACTGAGGAGGTGGCCAGGAGTGTGGATTTACCAAATGACGAAGCCAGAGGGTGCAGTCCACGGGCAGGTGGGGGCAGGTCAGGAGGGGAAGAAGGTCAGTGTGGGAAGGCCCAGATGTCTAACGCCTCCTTCCACTGCAGCGGGCGCTGGCCTGCACCAGGGATGCTAGGCCCTTCCCTCCGGGGCCTGGGGGCGTACCTCCCTCATCGGTGTTAAGCCTTGTGCCAGCGATGCGTCCCAAGTTCCTCATCACCCACGCCCAGAGCTTCGCAAAGCCCCTTCATTTCTGAACCCTGCCCTAACTCCATGGGTGCCTAGGACACAGAGAGGGAAATGCTCATGATCGAGTGCCCACCATGAATTTTGTATGAAAATCTTTAGCCCTGCCAACCATCCTACAAAGTGAATATTGACTACTTTGCAGATGAGAAAATGAAGGCAGAAAGGTGATCTGCCTCAAGGTCCAAGAGCCAGGAACTAGCAGCCAGCCTGTGTTTCCTGAGCTCTGCTAGGCAGCCGGTGCTTGCTGGGTCAGGGACGGAATCAAGCATCCAAAGCGCCCATGTGCTATTCTCCCCTTGTCTGCCCCTACTAGTGCAATGGTGTAGAGGCTGTAACACCCACCATAAAAAAAGACAGTAACAAGTGTTGGCAAGGACGTGGAGAAAAGTAGGAACTCACACCTTCCTGGTGGGAATGTCAATGGTGCAGCCCCTTTAGAAAACCATTTGGCAGTTCAAACAATTAGTTTTCCTATGACCCAGCAATGTGCTGCTAGATATGTATGTGCTCAGGGGGATTAAAAACATAGGTCTATGCAAAAGCTGTATAGAATGTTCACAGCAGCACTATTCATGACAGCCAAGAAACGGAAACCCAGATGTCCATCAACTGACACACGGATCAATAAAATGTGGTCTTTGTATACAACGGAACCCTATCTGCCAATAAAAGGGGACGAAGCACCGCTATGGGTGCTAGGTCGTGGAAGAGCCTCGAAAACCTCGTGAAGTGAACGAAGCCAGAGGCAAAAGGGCAGGTACGGTACGATCCCCTTCACAGTCGATGTGCGCAACCAAGTCCCGAGACAAAAGGCAGGTGACTGGTTGCCAGGGGCTGGGAGTGCGGTGTGGGAGGGGGGGACGGGGACGGGGACAGGGACGCGCGTGACTGCTGATGGGCGTGGATTTCTTTTAGAAGTGATAAAAATGCTCTGGAATTAGACAGCCGTGATGGTTGCACCGCTCTGAATGAACTAAAAACCACTGGTATGAACACTTTGAAAGGGTAAACCGTCTCAAAGAAGTTGTTCAAAAAACCAACTTGTGCGTTGTCCTTGTCCCAGGTCCCAGCTGCTGTCCAGGCTCAGCACAGCAAGAAGCTTCGTCCGGGGCAGGCACTAGGCACCAAAGCCTGGGCCTGGAATGCAGCTCGTTCCCTCTCAGATTAGGCAGGAAGCTCTTATCTTTTCCTCTAACACACATTCCAAAGCCCTGACTCCATCCTCCCGCAGGCGTGCTTCCTGGGTTTACCAGGTCGTCTCAGGAAAGACCCGAGAGGTGGGTCCCCCATCAAACCCCGACCCTTACTAGACAGAGGAGCTTCCCCGAGGCCGTGCGCTGCCAGGAGGCAGGGCTCCATGTTCAGCAGACTCTGGGAGAATCCCAATCCAGTGTTCGGGAAAGGAAACTACGGAACCAACTGTTGAGAGCCTAGTAAGTGTTGGGCCCAGTACTAGGTTCTTATTTAACCTTCAGCTGCTCTGAAGGTAGCCAGCATCACCTCCATTTTACACAAGAAAGGGGACGTGCAGCAGAGACTAACCTGCTTGGAAAGGCAAGTGGGAGAAGTTCCTTCTTCCCAGAACACCACGCGCCCAGTGGCCTGGTCTTCTCGGGGCGTCAGCAGAGGGGCTCACCTGCTGTGCGGGCCGGAGCAGGAGGCAGAAGCGCCTGGCTTTCAGGAAGTGCCAGGCCTCATTCCTCAGGGAACGTGGCCGCTGTTGGCCAGGCACAGGGCGATGGGCTATAAGCACTTTCTTCCACCCTCAGGCCCACCACTGTGGCCTGGCTTAACTAGGGGACATCCCCCACGCCTGCCCCTGGCTCTCTGGACACGGGTACTACCGCCTCCGCCCAGCTCCGGGAACCCACCTCCGCACTTTTAAAGAACACCCGTCCCCTTGCTGCTGTGGTTTGGAGACCCTTCTGACCTCTACATTAAAACCCCCCGAGGGCAGAGCTTGCAGAAGCAGTGCTGGGACCGAGGGGGCCTTTGAGATGTCCTGAGGAGGCAGCTGCCGTGTTGGCCAAGGTCCCAGACTCCTGTGAGTGTCAGACCAGGTGGGGCGTGGATTCCTGCTCCCCGATGTGCAGGCTCCGTGCTGCTGAGCGCCTGCTCGCAGGCGTGGTGGGCTGGGAAGACCAGTCGAAGGCCACCAGGCATTTTCCCCATCAAGCAGCTGAGTGTCTTTTCCTGCTTACCCACTGGGACCAGGGACAGGGGACCAGGGAGGTCCAGGAGTGGTATGGCGTGGGCTGGCTTCCCCTCCCTCCCAAACAGGTGGCAACAAAAGCACAAACACTCGTTTTGAAATCATATATGGCTTCTTTGACCCCGTCAAATAACTTTATTCACACAAACGTCCCTTAATTTACAAAGCCTCAGTCATTCATACACATTAAGGGGATCCACAGTGTTCAAGGAACTTAAATATAATGTATCATACCAACCCAAGTAAACCAAGTACAAAAAATATTTATATAAAGTTGTTCACACATAGGTCCTAGATTACCAGCTTCTGTGCAAAAAAAAGAAGATAAAGGAAAACAGATTAACTACTATTTGAAACGAACTTTGTGCCTGGGTTAAAACCTCTCACACCCAAGTCAGCCCCCACGACTATGAAATCATCCAACATATGCCCCTGACAGCAAGAGGTCTCTGTGGCACAGAAGACGTCTTTACAATGTCCCTCAATAAACTCCCTTCCTCCTGTGGCTTCTCACAAAGAGATGTAGGGGCCTCCTGTTGTTGCCCCACAATCTTAGGGGGGCTCTGGGCAACCAATAGCACTGCGTTTACCTCGCTGTGATGCCTGTGGATGCTTGTGAGTCAACCCTCATGTCACACCTCCAGCTTTCCCCATGAGACATCTCTCTGGACAGGAGTCCCTGCCCTCTAAGTCTAGGTGGACAGGGTCAGAGATGGGCCTGCATCATCCCGAGGACTGTGCCCTAGCCCGCGGGGGGAGGATGGCTGAGGTAGTATCCCTGGACCTCAGCCCCAAGACCCTTGGCCTGAAGAGTTGCCTAGTTCAAGCTTGGATATTGTTGGGTGGCCAGTTCCTAGGAGACTCCAGCAGCTCTGTCCGTGCAGGGCCACCAGACAGACCTAGGAAGGGCGAAGGAGTCAAGGGGGACAATAACCCGAGTCTCCTTAGAGTCAGAGCCACCACTGCCCCATGGGGGGCACAAGCAGGATCAAAGGTGGGAGGCATACTTGGTCGGTGGGGATGAAAGCGCAGGTGGCATGGCACAAGGCCAGGGCAAAGTTAGGGTCTCCTCCCTAGGAGGAGGAAGCCCAACTCCTACTTCTCCAAGCTTCCAAAAACTACTGGGCTAAAACTCAGACATCCACCCTATTGTCTTAAAAAGGTAAAAAGCCAATAGCTTAGAGAAAGAATAGTCAGTCCCACAATGCCAGCTCTTCTCCTTTTTGTAGAAAAAGACTCAAGCAAAAATAATAATCTTATTGCTCCAAACACTGGTTTTCTAGGAGACGACTGGCATGTTCAGGAGCTGAGGATCCAGGGGGTAAGGGAATGAGAGGTGGGAGGGTCCAGGAGTGACAAGGCTGCAAGGAAGGTGGCAAGGGGTTTTAGCACCGCAGGGTCAGGGGCAGCGGGAGTGCAGGGCGTGTGCCCCCCTCCCCTCCGCCGTTACGCACTCTGGGGCCACCACAGGCAGTGCCATAGAGGAGGCCAGGCCCCATCCAGTCAGTCTCCATATAGTGTTGGGCACGTCTCTCCTCTGGCTGTAAACAGGTTATTTCTCAAGTAAACATTTAATACACACCACCCTCAGAACGGCAGCCACGAGGTGGCACACCACATCCCAGTGGGAAGACACAATTCCTGTCCTCCTGTCCCAATGCCTCTGGGATGAGAAGAGGCTGAGGCCTGCAACCAGATCCCTGGTGCCCAGGAGGGGGTCAGATGGAGCCAGTCAGTGATGAGGGCCTGTGGCCCTCTCCTCGCTAGAGGTCAGAGGCAGAACGCACCTTTTACAGTTTTCCTGTCCTCGGCTATAGCGGTTGGTGAGGGCCCAGGTGGTGGGTGGGAGATTTGTGTGTGGCTGCAGTCCCCAGGAGGGATACCAGGAGGGCTGTCCATGAATGGGAGAGTTGTAAGTGACAGATGGACAGGGAGAAAAGAACCACACTCCGAGGGACCCAGGAGGTCCCGTCAGAGGAAGGCAATGGAATAAGGCACTATGATCTGTCGTACTGATTGCTCTCACTAAGGGGGGAATGGGCTCAGACCCACAGGGCTGAGGACCCGCCCTCCCTCCAACAGGCTACACTTCTCATAGATCCAAGGAGAAGAGAGTAACTGCTATCTTAAGGTTAGGAAACTTGTAGAACTTAGGCAGGCCTGACCCATTTGGTGGCGCTGAATTGGTGCACCACAGTGCTGCTGCCCGGCCCGAGCACCAGGCAGAGAAGGTGAAAAGGGAGGAAGAGGCAAGGAGACCGAGTGCAGTGGGCAGGACGGCAAGTGCTGGGAAGGCAACAGGGGCTCCCGCACCCCCGCCAGGCCAGTCCACTGACCGGGCAGCCCATGTTCACCCAAGGCGGTCGGCCACCTGGCTGGCTGGCGCTTTGGCTGGGCAGAGTGGGGAGCACAGGGGAGGGAGTGGAGGGAGAGACAGGCACTTGGGGCTAAAGAGCTGGTCCTCACGAGCTAGGGAAGGAGGTCCCCCCACCAAGCAGGGCAGGCAGGCATCCTGCAGGATGTGTGTGGAAGCTGGCTACCCCTCCCAGGCTGCCCACCTTACCCCAAAGGTATGGACATCCTGTGGCCTACAGGGGATACTCTGGTGCCAATGAAAACAAGGGGAGCACTGCAGCTCCAAGACCGTATTCAGAGTTAAGAGATCTGGGGAGGGCAGAAGATAAGCAGGAGGTGAACACCTTGTTCAGTCCAAGCTCTCACGAGGGACACCAGAGCATGGGCTGCAGGCAGGGAGTGTTGGGGACTGTTTTTCCCATTACTCGTGTACAGAGAGCACGCCGTCCCAAGGGAAGGCGGGGTGGTGGGGCGGGAGGGTGCACTGGCATGAGGGGACGCGCTCTCCTGACCGGCCAGCTGCAGCTCAGTGCACACACAGGTTGCCTGAGAAGCCAGAGGAGACAGGAGACAGGCAGTGGATGACAGAGTTCAGGCTGGGAAGGGAAGGGCCTGGGTACCTGCTGCAGCCCCACTGGATCCTGCTAACCAGTCCACTGTCTGCCGAGGAGGAAGCCTTGGTGTCTGAGGGGCTTGAGAAAAGGCTGAAAGGATGTAAGCGTGCTGCCAAGTTGGGGCTGATGTGCTGGCCTCCTCCAAACTCCCAGGGCCGCAGGCCCAGGCCTGCTGCTGTGGGGGGAGGCCCCCGCGGGTCACATACCACCTCAAATGCCCTCCAGTTATCTCCCCTCTTGAGCCTATGCTGGTTTGGAGAAAACAAAAACCAAATATAAACACAAAAGAAGTTGTTCTGCCCCCTCCCTAAAGACCCTTTCCTACTTGGCTATCATGGAGTGAACAGCCTTTGCAGTGGCCAAAGTAGTGTCCAGGTGAGGGGGCGCACAGGAGGGGTCCCCCTCTCCTTGCGTGACGAGACGAGGCCGGTTCAGAACTCCACGGGGAAGGAGGCTGTGATGTGCTCGGAGAGTGGGACACCGGCTGCCCGGACGCACCGGGGGTGGGGACCGGGGGCTCCCGGCTGAGGAAGCACTAAGGTGGTGAGCCCGCAACCGGGAACCTAAAGGCCACGGGGGTCTGTCTGCCTGGGCACCTCCCTACTCTCGGCAGATCTGTCCTTTCCCCATTAGATACACTGACACCGAAGGCAGGGCACCTAACAGTACGTCCCAGGGATGAGGGAGACGGTGCTTGACAAGGTCTCTGTAAGTGACACCATGGGACCTGGCACATGGGACATGCTCTTCACTGTGAGGAGATGACAGTGGCACCCAGTTCTTCTGGCAATGGTCACAAGGGGATCTCAGGGACACAGGCAGTCTCTGCGATGTCTGATGGGCACATGAGGGAAGAATGCAGTACAGGGGACAGTGGGTGATGGGTGCCAAGCTCGCAAGAGTGACAGCGGCCCACTAAAGACCCAGCTGTGTCCCAGGCAGAGGTTTGGCACACGTTTTTCTCCCCCTGGGGATCTTCCTTTGAGGGGGAGATCACCAACAAAAAGGAAGATTGTAGAGCTGGGGTGGGCTGGCTGCTCAATGGCCAGGAAGTGGGAGACGGCGCCCTCCTTTCCTTCCCACCTCAGAGCTCCCGGCTACAGAGGGCAGTGCAAGGAACGAGTCCCCCCCCTCACCCCCCCAACAGAGAACACACCCACAGTCCAGAGCTGCTTTCTGGAGCTCTGGCCACACACCCTGGTCTTCCTCTTCCGGGTGATTCTTCCCCTGATCTTCCCCAAGGCCCAAGGGCGGGCAGCTCCCAGAGCCCCGCAGTTCCTGTGTCTGGTGGGGGAGGTGGCCCGGTGGCCTTCCTCTGTCTTCATGTCGCCAGTCCAGGAGAAACCCCCAAATTCTCCACGGAGAGGCAGGTCTTCTTGGGGGGAAGTGAGGTGTTATAAGCAGAACTGAGAAATGGGTCAAAGAAAGGGAAAAAAAATAAAGGACAAAAAATAGCTCTCTAACCCCTTATAAAAATTAAAAATGAAATTTATACATATGCTTTGTCCACATTGAATTTCTTGAAAGAAATTGGTGCCTGCTCACACACAGCACTTCTTCTGCTCTTAAGTCTTAACTGTTTCAATTAAAAAAGAAATTTAAAAAAAAAAAAAAGGGAAAAAAAAAAGAGGAAGTAAGAAAAAATTAAAATAAAAAAAGGAATTAAGCAAAACAAGGGAAGGGGGAAAACTCAAACACAAGCTTCACATTGCTGGAGACCCAGCTGTCGGGAGATCGCCAACCGGCCAGGCCACCGCCTGTGCCCTCTGCCGTCCTCTGTGCCAGACATGATGAGACTGTGGGCCCCGAGGATCAATCTGGAAGACAGAAGGCAGGGACTGAGTGGACTCAGGGTCAGTGGGCTGGAGGCGCCCTGCCTCCAAGTTCCGATCCCGAGGCAGAGCAGGCACCCCATCTGGGTGAATCAGGAGGGTGCTGAGTCTGAGGTGCGGCTTCTAAATACTCCGCTGGAGTAAATCCTAGCTGTGCTGCCACCATCCTGCTGTAGACACACATCGTTCTCACTTTTCGGATAAGGAAATGGAGGCGCAGGTTTTAAGTAATGCGCCCAAGGTCACATGGACTGACGAGCAGCCGCTGGCTGGGGTCGCAGGCATGCTGGCCCCAGCTATACACCTGGTCACAGATCTTGACCCTCTCCAAAGGCTGTACTGTTAGGAAAATGCCCCTGGATCCTGGCCATCCACCCTGCAGGGCCTGGCAGCCCCACGTCTCCTCATTCTCCCGTCCCCACCCTCTCTAACTCATCATGCCCTCCCGAAACTTCAAGTTTATTTATCTAGTACTAGGCAACCATGGTCTTCTGCCGTAGGAGGGGCCAGAATCCCACAGCTCGGGGCAGTGCTGGGTTCACGGCCACCTGCTCGGGCCCCCACTGCAGGGCACCGCTGTGGTCAGCATCTGTGGCCGAGACAGCATGCAGGGCCACTTGCCTGTGGGCAAATTTAAGTCCTCTGTTCCTTGGTCTCATCACCGGTACCTAAACCACAGGTTCTCAGGAGGACCAAATGAACTAGTAACATGTAAAATCTAGAACAGTACCTGGGCCTACTACTATTTGCTATTTGGGAATCGCCCAGGTGCTGGGTCTCAGAAACAAGACAAGCACCTGCCGAGGTGAGTCCTGAGCCAGCCCCTACCTCAGCCTGGTTTTCCTGTCGGGGCCTGACCAGAGCGGAGTACAGCCCTATCCCAGGCAGGGCAGCCCCGCCCCGCCGAAGACCCCCGAGAGCTTCACGGTGCCCGCTCTCACCTGCACGGCTGAACCAGACAAGCCTTTCGCCATGTGCCTAAGTCCTCTGCAGGGTGAAGGCTGTGCCCCCCAGCCCAGCGCCCACCCATCGTTGCTTGCCCCACGTGCAGTCTGACAACACCGGCCCATCGCCCTCCGGTCCTGCGGAGAAGCCTGGCTAGCCCTCACTTACTGGCTGTAAGCCTCAGTTTCCTCCTCTGAGAGATGGGGGAAGGGCTCTAATAACTAAGAAGTACCAGGCCCCCAGTAGGAACTGACGTGCTCTGAGAGCCCATCCTGTCCCAGCCACCTGTCCCTACCAGAAGTGAATGTGTTAGGTCGAAACAGGCCACGGTCCTCAGTCGCTTAACCATCAGCACTGCCTGGAGCTGGGTAAGGGTGTCACAGAGAGGACCCCCCCCCACACACACACACACACACTGGAGGAGGGGAACAAAGTCTTTGGGGAGCAACTTGGCAATGTGTTTTCAGAACATGAGATGTGCTCTGACGTGTAGACCCTAAAATTCCACTTCTGGAAATGCAGAGTAACCGATAATCCTAAATACGAAAAGACCTTTATGGTGGCTAGGCATCGGCGCTCTCAACGCTGCGCCCTGGGTTCGATTCCCAGCCAGGGAACTACCACCCCGCTCCCCAAAGAAAAGTCCTTTATGAATAAAGATCTTCATTAAACTGTATTTAAATTATGAGGCAACAACTCACAAATCTAAAGGTGAGAGATTCCAACTGATGACATTTCCAGGCAAAAAGAGAAGGCTGTGTGGCACTTTGAACAAGATGGCAAAAGCACTTCCCTAGGTTAAGTGGGACAAGGAGGCTGTACGTGACTGTGGCTACAGCACGACCCTAACTGTGTAAAACAGGAAGACCTCCAAGTGCAGGGGAAGGTGGTAAAGGCATCACATAATGTGGTACTTGTCCCGGGTGTGTTTGCCTGTGTTTTTAGTATTGGGTACCGCTCATGCTGTCACGCTCTACTTGTAATGGGAAAAATCGTGAACTCTAATCCCAAGAGCTGGAGAGCAGCGAGCAGTCCCAGTAACCAGACCTGGGCTCTTCAAACACAGGGTGGACATGGCGGGTTTCCCACGCCTGTGAGCAGAGAGGTCACTGCGATTTCCTCTGCCGCTGCACAGGTAAGGTGACCCAGCGTGGGTGTGTCAAGTGGGGACGGATGACAAAGGCCCCAGAAAAGTGTCTGATCTAGAAAGAAAATACTGGATTTCTCAGGCCCCACCTTTTCCTCTGCTTCTTTCGTTTCCTTGCCTGTTCAGTGCTTTTGACAAAAATCCAATAGTGGGAGTTGGACAAGGTATCTTAGTTTCTGACTTGGGAAAATAAACTCATCATATGAAGTCCCGTGACGATCGAGGAGCCATCTCAAATCCAGCTTTCTCCAGCATGCCTACTGCCTTCTCCCGTGCTTTCAGTAGACAAAGCACTCAGGAGAAGGGGGAAGGGAGGGTCTGGGGGGACCTCACCATCCAAGACACTCTAAGTCCACGTGCAATATGACAAGCCCAGGAAACCGTTCGGCCATATGTGATCTGCTAAGATAACCTCTGGGACCTGTTACAGCCTTTTCAACACTGCTTTCCTCCTTCCACCAGCAAGACCCAGTGCAGGACAAGCTTCTCCAAAGGGTGATCACCAGCAGGGAGGTGGTCAAGGGGGCAGAGAGACGCAGGAGCCAGAGTCCCCTTCTACGTAATAACCTGGTGGAACAGACTGACCGCAGAAGGTCAAACCAATACCACAGTACTCGGTAAGGGTTCTTGACATACCAGTGTGTAATGACAGCTGTAATCATCGGGTCTGCCAGGAAGTGAGGCTGACACTTCCCACAGGCTCCACACCCTCCCTCTGGCTTTGGCACTGGCTCCTGCCCTTCTGGGAGGACACCTCAGGACAGCCCACAGGTCCGTGGGCTTCTCCCCTGTGGGCAGGGGCAGGGAGATGAGAGGGCATTCTCTTTTATGTAGAGGACCTAGGGTTTGCATCCCTCTCCTGTGTCCCATGAGAGAAGGTCCACCTCTTCCCAGGGAGCCAACAGCAACAACTTCATTGGAAGACAGTGGGGGCCCTTCTACGACCACAAATAGGAATGGCTCAGACCACACAGCTCTGGGTTGCAGACCCTCCCAGGCACTTAGTCAAACAGTAAATGATGGTGGTTCCAGCCCTGGTGGGTCCTCAAAGTTCATCCTGGAGAGGCTATGTCTCAGCTCCCTGACTGCCCAGGCTGTGGCATGACTGCTCAGTTACCACCTGCAACCAGGCCTTGCCTTATCCCTCTCAGTGGGGCCACTACCTCTGACCAGAGGCTCCCTTCAGAGGGCAAAGCCATACCTGCTGAGCATGATGGAAAATGGCAACTTGATAAACCTGCAGATGACATCTGCAGCTCACTCCATCTGTCACCTTCCTCATCACCTCATCTTACGAGGATGGGTTTGCCCCGTTTTAAGAAGGGAGTAGGCCCAGAGAGATGGAGCAGCTTAGTCCAGTCACAGAGTTGCTGATCCGCAGAACCAGTGCTTACCCAAACTTGCACAGCCCCTTCACTGCCCAGCCTTCCCACCACGACAGCCTTCGCTTGGTGCTTTCAGGGCTGGCTCAGCCAGCAGCTCTAACAGCCTGTGTTCAAGACGGTCTTGAGGGGAAGAGGTGGCAGTGATCTGGAATGTGCCGGCACATTCTTCGTTTACAAACAGGTTCACTCAGAACAAGGCTCGTGGAAGGCTTAGCTGAGGTGCTTCCGTACAAGTCTGGTGTCCAGAGCACAGAGCAGGGTGTGGTGTCCACCCGGCAGTGAGGAGCCTTCTGGCAAATTCCTGCGCCAGCCGAGCAGTTGTCTGACCTGTTCAAGGAGACGGGGGAACCAAACTGCTCCCATCAAGGCCCTGAGCAGTGCGGGGAACAGAAGCTGGGAGAGCTGCGATGGGAGCAAGCGAGGAAGGGGCTAGGGACCGAAAGGGCCCAAACACAGAAAAGAAAGTCATGTGCTGGCTGCGCAGAGACGGCTGCGCAGTACCGACCCCCAGTGCGGCGCTGCTGGGCGCGCAGCCGAGAACGCACCCTCACTCGAGTTCTCCCGGCAGCCCTGCGTGTCCTGTGTGGTGGCATTTCCACTACAGCCAACGACACCTTCGATACACTAGATGCCAGGCAAGGCCTCCTTGGTCCAAACAAAGGACCATGTAGGAATTCTCTCCGTTTTCCAGATGAGCAAACCGAGGTGCGGGTATTCATTTTCAGCATGTCATGCTGTGGAGGCAACAGAGGCAAGGTAATCTCAGGGTCACAGAGGGCAGGCCTCTTCTTAATAGGATTAGCTTCAAAATGAGTCATTCTTCACTTGTTTAATACACCGAACAAAGCAGCTGGTTTTTCATACTCAGCTACCGACACGCCAGCCCTGAGGGGTTTGGTGGCCCCAGTGCTACCACTGATTCTAATCTGTCAGAGGGGCCAAGGCCAGGCTGTCTGATGTACCCTCGTTCCTCTAAGGCTTAGCTAGCCACAGCGGTGCTACGCGTGGAGCAAAAACAGGGATCACTATGCCATGAGCAGACTCTGGCACAGTTAGTACAGGGTCCTGCTGTCAGGGTAAAAAAATGGAGGTAGAGACGACCAGTGAGATAAGAATGTTTATAGTCTTCAGGTCTACAGAAGGGGAGGAGGTGTTAGGGAAAAGGGAACGAGAGACTAGAGATCACAGAAGCATTCCCACCGGGAGGCTCACGGAAGGCATGGAGATTTAGGACCAGGTCCCATGTGCGGGGGTGGAGGGAGCATCATTCAGAGAGCGTGTGGTACAGTGAGGCGAGGAGCTGGTGCTGCCGAGCAGGAAGACCTGAAATCCATAACCCAACTCTACCAATCACTAGCTTTGATCTTTACTAAGTCCAGGCCCTCTGAGCCTCAGTTTTCTCAACTTAAGATATGGAAATGTCCACCCTGCAGGGTGTGAAGTCCAGTGACAATATTAGTAAAGGGTACAGTGAGGCGCACACTTATTAAGCTGAGATGGCAGCTTTAAATCACATCCCCAGAAAACCAAAACCAAAACCAAAACTAAACCTCACCGTTGTCAATGGCTCTGTTAAAAAATTCCAGACAAGACAACTCAGCTGCAAGTCAGTCTCCTCTCAAGGTGACAGCCTCTTTTCTGCTCTGGCCTCAGCAACTGCTGGTCTGCTTGTGCACCCCACTCCTGTCCCCAGACCTGTCCCCTCACAGTCTGCTCAGATGGCACTCACGGTTCAAGGCCCCCTCCACATACCACCTTCCAGGAGGCAGTCCCAGTGAGCACAGTTCGCCCCCACCCCCAGGCCATGCTGTGTGTGCCCCTCTTACCTCCTAACTCCAAGCTTCCTTAAGGACAAGCACCGGTTCTACAAACCCCAATGGCACATGAAGTCCCACTGTGTATAAGTCACGTGTATTTTTCTGAGAGAATATCCCCAACATTTAGATTCTGAGAAGGGTCCACAACACCAAGGAATACTGAGAACCAAGGACCTTTCTAGGCTCCTTATCTATTAGGGCAAGTTTGTCCAACCTGCAGCCCAGGCTGGCTTTAATGCGGCCCAAACACAAATTAGTAAACTTTGTTAAAAACATCATGACAATCATGCATGAACCTTTTTTTAGCTCATCAGCTATTATTAGTGTTAGTGATTTTATGTTTGGTCCAAGACAATTCTTCCAATGTGGCCCAGAGAAGCCAAAAGGTTGGATACCCCTGTATTAAGGCAAACACTCCACCAGACAGCAGCATAGGGCTGCAAAGGTGATGAGGGGAGCGCTGTGAGGTGGTTGACTGCTTGAGAGCCCTTCCTAACAGAGGGATGAGGTCCCTTCCCTACAGGTTGAGCAGAGTCTGACACACTCAGAGCAGACGAATGCCACCGAGAAGTGATGGGCTCTACACATGTCAGCTGAGCATGGCCCACTTACCACAGTGAGGACACACACTCTTGCAGAACTGGCGTGGCCACTGGATAGCAGGGCCTGGCTTACTGAGAGAACGGGAATGAGAGGAGCTTAAAGCCAATCAAACGGAAGTCAGCTTTACCTCAGGTATGAACGAAAGTTCGGACAGGGCAGTGAACAGCCCTACATCAACGGCAGCAAGCAGTTACTGTAGAAGCTCTTAGACACGGAGACTTAGTCATACTACAGCAGTGATCATGCTGCCGACTTGCTTAATATTGTTTTAAACTTTTTGATACTTAGAGAGTGCTGCCAAAATGCTGGTATTTAAAAGTTTGCCAAATGCACCAAAATAAGAATCACTGCAAGACCTAAGATTCTGAGGTCTGGAGGTCTCCCTGGTGACCAGCAATCAGCAGGATGCACCCCGAGTCACTGCACCTATTTAAAGACCATTTAAACCTGGTCTTTCCAGCCTTGGGAAGTCACATATGACAGCCCTTAACGGGACGTGGGTTGGTGATTTCCCCTAAGCACTTAACGGTAAACACGGACCGGGTGGAACTCTCTGAAAACAAATTCAGGGGGAACTTTTTTGTCTCCAGAAACAGCCCTAGTAATTAGCAGTAGGCTACAGGGATACCTTAACTATTCCCTTCCTCAACTTATTAAGTGTGGGGGTGAAATGGAAGCTGCCAACTGACTCGATTGGCTCCCAAAGGAACTGAGGTTCAGCTGTGGCTGCTGAAGGGGCTCATGGGAGAAGATGGGCTCCTAAGTGAGTTCTCCTTGTGGGCCTCTTGTGAGGAGAAAGGTGTCTACAGTGCTGTTATGGCTAAAGGGAAGAGGCTCCTCTTCCATATGGGAACAGGACAATTTGTGGTTACAGGAGGGGAGACTCAAACAAGGTCATGCCCGCAGCAGTCTGGGCAAAAGGAGACCATATGGACTTCTGGCTACAGCAACTAGCCCAGAGCCCCCTATGCTGAGAGGAAACCCCTGGGGGCACTTGCTGAGGGGTTCAGAGCCCTCTTAGGGAAAAGAAGGGCACAGCAAACTGTTCACGAGACATGAAGCGAAAACAAATGACAGCCTATGAGGATTTGGCAAAAACAAACAGGACAGGGGCAACACACAGGGCCACCCTTACTGAACAAATTGAACGTTAGGAACTGCGTTGCAGCCTTTACATTTCTTACACGTTTAGTATTCGCAGCAGTGTACAGTGAGCTCCTGTGTTAAATGAGCATCATTTAATGCACAACAAGATGGGGGCCCAGAAGTTGGTGACTTGCCCAAAGTCACCCAGCTAGTAAGTGGCAGACCTGTGATATAAGCCTATGTTTATCAGCATATCAGGTTTAAAAGCTCATCTCTTAGTGCACACCTGAAGACTGGTGCTGTCAGGTGTGGCATCTCATCTCCCTTCTCCAGGGGGTCTGACAGTTCTCTCCTCACTGTGACAGACTCACCAGCCAAAATTACAGCCTGGTACACCCCCCTGACCCATCCATCCCCACCTCCCCACCATTTTTACAGGACGAAGGTCACCTTCTTAGGCTGGCATTCAGGGCTCTTGGCACTGCTTCTTGTTCTCCTAGTTCAGCCTCTGCGAGAACCAACCCGAAGTCTGCTCTTCCCACAAATTCCCAATGTGTGCCTTTGCCCACGCGGCGTCTCCTGCTTAGACTCTTGCCTGTCCTCCTTTCTTCTAGGGTCATCTTAAGTCACAAGCCCTATGAGCTGCCACTACCTGCTCAACAAAAAGCCCACACTCCCTCCTCTGAGCTGGGAGCACAGACAGTCCTGGGCCACTACAGACTTGCTAATGTGACTCATCTTCAGAGGCTCACAGAAAAGACCACGGCACCAGAACTCTAGCCACATGGCCGGTGGAGCAAACCCCCTCCTCTCTGCAGTGGGAGTGGGGAGGACGCCACACCCAGGACACACGTGAGGATTTAACAGGGTTATAAACAGGAGAGTATGAAGTGTGCTCAGTAACTTCAGGTGAGAGTTCCAGGTGTCCCCCACCCAATCGGCCCACGTGCCTTATGACGATAGACTCCAGCTGCACCAGACCTGTTCTCATCCAGAAATAAACAGGAGCGAATACAAGACCTACAGCAAGCTGCAGAAGCTCTCAGGAAGAATTTGCTAAACCAGTGCAGAAAACACCCCGACTCTCCTGGGCTCCAAGGAAGGAGATGCTGGGACTGGCAGGTGGGGCCAGCCTCCACCTGACGCGACATATAGGATTCAAACCAAGCTGAGAAAGGATAGCTGAAGGATGCACTCTGGAGCCCCTGCTCCACTAGCTGGATGTCAAGTTAAGGGCCACCCCTGAGCTCCTGGTACTTGCACTTAGAGATCTCCTTCCCCTGTGCTCCTTTTCCTCGACTAAAATAGAAAGTATTTCCCAATTTACAAATTAGAGTGGCTCTCAAAATCAATTTTACAGCCAGCAATCATGGTCCTGATGTTACATAATTATATATATATATATATATATATATATATATATATAAAAAACCCCAAACGAAAACAAAGCGATGCCAGCGCTAGAAAGCTGCTCTTTGGCAGAAATGCCAGCCTGTCCATGTGACAGGGCACTGCACAGGTTTTCAGCTCTAAAGAGCAAGAGTAAATACCAAATCAACAAAACGCTATGTTCTTGAGACATAATTATAGCAGAGAGCATATGCAAATGAAGGCACAGAAGAGCCAGACACATCAGTCACCTAATGAGAAGCTGATTTACAAAGGGAAGAACAAAACAGTGAGACTCAGTCACCAAACCAAGGCTGTAAACACAGCCCTGGGTCTAAGGAGGTCATCCCGTGCCATGGAAGGCACCCAATGTTCAGCCCCAAATTCAGGACTCAGCAGCCCTCCAAGAGGACCCAGACAACCACTCATAATTAACCCAATACCCATCTAGAGGAAAGCGGATGGGTTTATATCCATATACCTAAGATACATTTGTGGATTCCCCAACCCCGCAAACCTCTTCTCCTGCAGTGTTCACTATCTCCTAAATGGCTCTGCCCCACTGCAAGCCACAAACACTGGAGTTAGCCTTGAGCCACCCCTTCGTCTCTTTAATTCAGCCCACCGGGGAGCCCCCCACAGCTCTCCAAATCACATCCTGAATTCACTGCTCTATCGTCCACCCCAACCCAATAACCGCAGCCTCCTCACTGGGCTCCTGGGCTCCCAGGCTCGCTCTCTCCCATCCTACTGGCCCCAGAGCCAGGGGGATCTGGTGAACGTGTAAATCAGAGGGGAAGGCTGCTGGACAATGATTCCTCAGGATCGACAAAGCATGGCTCGATCGGGTTCCTGCCCACCTCGCTCCTGCCAGCTCCGTGCAGAGACCTCACCCTTTAGGTCTGTTTTCTATTTCCTCCACCCATACACACCTGAAACTGTATCTGCACTTTTCCTGTATGACAGTGACTTGGGGTATAAATGCCTTGAGGGTGGGGACCACATCTGGTTTTTCACTGATGCTCTACAAGCGCTAGCCACAGGGCCTGGAGCATACAGACACAGGTAATCAATACAAATGAATGGGCCCCTGGGATATGTGTTCTCCTTTTCATGTGGAAAGCACATGGTGAGATACTACTTGTAGCTCTATTACCAGGACTCAACAGCTGTACGCCTAGGCTAGCTTCACATTTTCCACTGACTCCTCAAAAAGTCCTATGGGCAAGTGTTAGCCCTATTTGATAAATGAGGACTCCCAAGGCTTGGAGAGATGACTATGGTTTAGATGGACAAGGTTGGGAGCTATCGTCATCTTATGGCCCAGGCCTGGCACACAGCAGGAGCTCAATACATGCCTATGAACAAAGAAGTCGACTAGTCTAGTTCTAGGCCTTGTCTAAGACTCCACACGGAGAGCTAAGCCCTACCTGTGCATCCCATTGCTTCCCTATTCCCTACAGCTCACAGCCTTGCAAACACCCCCTTCTCTAAGGGTAACCTCCTGTCCTCACATGGGCCAGCTATTCCCCTGACAGTACTTGCTCAAGAGCATCCGAAGATGCTCATTGTTACTATGGCTCAGAAGTCCACTAACCCAGGGCCAGGGAAGTCCATGAGTAAGTTCAACTGCTTTCCTCTTCCTTTATTTTTGTTTTTAGGAGCTGGAGGCTGCAGGGCTTCATCTCATCCTCACGACACTTGCATTTAGAGAGGAACACGGCAAGAGCCAGAATCCCTGGTCCTAGAACCACATACACTGTGAACATGCCAGGGAAGAGGGGCCAAGAGTGGTCCTTTAGGTACCCAGGTTTTCTGGCCCCTAGAGAGTGACCTGCCCAAAGTCCCCACGCTAGGTAATTACAGAATACAGAGCCAGGAATGGGACCTGCAGGCCCTCCTAGCTCTTAGGCCTAGATCTGCTGAGGGCCAAGGGGTAGGAGGCGAGGCATTGGGCTGTGGGTTTAACAGAGGGTAAGGTAGAGGACGGTGCCCTCTTTGCCAGTTTTCAAACCAGAGTGTGCAACAGCATCGCTGGGGGCTTTGTGAACACCCTCCCCACTCGCTCCAACTCTTTAGGTCTGATGTGGGGCCAGAAGCATCCATTTCTAATAAGTTCCCAGGGGGTGCTTGTCTAGGGACCACACTCTGGGAACCACTGGTGCTGAGGTTTGCCACTGACACTGTGTTGGCGGGTAGGAGCCAGGGAAGGGGAACGAGGTGTAAGTTGTTGGTATCTTCAAGTTCACAGGACAGAAGCTTGATCTATTAAGTAGAAAACTTATACTTACGACACCCTGAGCTCCTTCCACTGATAAAATGGAAGCAGTCCACGGTTAAACTTTACCCAGACATATAATCAGGCTGCACATCTGCCTAAAGCATGCTATGGCCCAACTCAATGAAATCCTAAGAGTTGGTGGGAAACTGGAGCTTCAGGGACAGCTGTCCCACTACAGGACTCCCACAACACTGGGCTGGAGTGATTGCTCTCCAAAGGCGCTCTGTGCCACAGCTGGTGGGTGCCCATGCCCTGAGATGCTCAGGGCAGGCAAGGAAGGAGGGTCTTTGGATCATGTCAGTGGTGACATCTGGATTTCAGTTTAGATAATTGGCCTCCATTCCCAAGTAGTATTGTTAAAGGTAAAAGTCACCCTGTTGTTTGGGGTGTGGAATACTCATGCTCATTCCCGCTGCCCCATGCAGACCCAGGGTTCCTTCCAAACTTCCATCAAATTCAAGCATGCAATCTGGTTACTAACAACAAATGAGTCTTTACTAGTGACTTCCAGTTCTCCTGTGTCTGGTACAAGGCTGGGCGGTGCTGGAAAGGCCTGTGCATTCTGCCAAGATCTGACAGCACCACATGTCCAGTCCATGCCGTACATTGGCCCTAGACTGGAGCTCTCTGGGAAGACATGTCTTAGACAAGTCTGAAAGCAGCAGAAAGGAAAAACCAAAAGGGTATACTGTTTATGGTACGTTAGGGCTTCCGTTTCCAAAGGGATGGAAGTCCATGCAGAATCGAGTCAACTGGCTCACACAGCCTCTGTGACTTTCCCATTGGAACAGATGGTCGATACTAAAATCCAACAGGATATCCCAGAGCCAAGCCACCTTCCGCTCCTGCCAGTCCCTGGGAATGATGAGAACTCAGGGTCACGGTCAGCATTCATATATGACTGCCTGCCGAGGCCCCACATCCAGCTCCTCACTGCACCCTGTGGTGTGTCTGGATGGCTCTCATCCATTCTTCCCGAGTCCCTAGACATCAGTGTCTTCTATAAAAAAACAAAATACAGGATTCTGACCTGTGTACGATGCAGGCTGAGTTATAGCTTTCCCCTGGCACCTCTAACAGAAAGTGAAACTCCTTTAAATTGGGAAATTCATTGCAGTATTTTATGGTATTGATTTATTTTAAACTTGGCTGGCAGTTTTAAGGCTTGCCATGCCTCTGAACGCTAGAACTGCTGCAGGAGGGCTCTATTTCCTCTGATTCGGTAATACCACTGAGGACTCGCTAGTGGAAATGAAATCAGGGATGGGAGCTTCTCCACTGCTGCCCTAGTTTATCAAGACAGAACCTTGGGCAGTCTCCCCAGGCCTTGCGCCTAGAAAGCATCTCTGGTTGAGAATTTCACTATTAGAACAAGACCCTTACTCTTTGCCAGCTGAGTCTGATACCCAAAAAAGCCTCAATATACTAAGAGTTTCTGACAAACTCTAAGTTGTGATTTCCTTGCTTGTCACCTGACTGACAAGGTGCCTTAAACCTGCCTTCAGGAACCTGCCCAAGACACTACCTCCTCCAGGAAACTTTCCCTTCACTCTCCCACTTACTGTGACAAATGCCCATGTCTTATCCTCACTGCCAAACTAAGGTCCTAGAGGACAACACAAGGATCTCCAGTACCAACTCCACCATCAGGTAAGTGCCTACCACAGGCCAGGAGGGCTCATGCTCACCAAACCTGCCTCAGCCCCAGAATCCTTCCAAACAAGACTGCAGGCAGCCAACACCCATGATAAAATCCCATGCTTGTCAAGATTCAATAAACGAGCTAGATTTGTTGGGAGAAAGCCAGCAATCCCTGCCATTTTGTTTTGGGTCCTCATCAACCTCAAATGCCCAAGCTAAGTTCACCTGGAACCAACTTCTGCCAGGGTTCAGGGTCACATCAGAGTCCCTTCTCTGTCAGATGCCACACACTTGTCCTGTCCACATTTCCTCAGTGCCAATGCTTTCCTGGCCGCCATTACAGGGGGTGTGCTTTGGGTTTCCCACTTTCCAACTTATTGGTAATTTTGACGTCTGCCTGCTTATGTGGCTTCCGCCTACTGTGGCCCAACCCCTGGTCATCCCAGCCTCAGCTGCCCATTGGAGGCTGCTTCAGTGGGACACAAGAGGAACCCGCACGCAGGTGACCCCCCGTGAAGGAGTGGGTGGTGGGCCTGCTGCAGCACGAAGGACGCCCTTAGGCAGCATTGCCCACTGATATCCAAGGGGCCACCCATGTGCTGCTGCTGTTTGGAGGGGAGCCCACTGTCTGCCTCTAAGTATAAACCCATAAAAAGCTGTTAAAGCGGCCGCAGGAGGCTGAATGGAACAGTGGACCTTCCAGTCAGGTACCTTGTCTCAAAGTCTCAGGAAAATGACTCAGCTTCCTCAATCTACAGAGTAATGAGATGGTAACCAAACAGTCATGCAGATGCTACACGACGGTCATATACGTAAAGTACTTCATTCAGGGCTGGGAATAAAGCAGGGCCTTTGCCCTGCACAAGCCAGCGGGCCCCACAAAGCAGGTTTTTAGAACTAGGAGATGCTACTATTGGTGGGAGTGCCTGTGGGTCCCTGGGGTAAGAGGAAATGGCAGTTGGAAGGACCTCAACCATCAGGCAGCTTTGCTCACAGATGGACGATGACAAGAGCTGTTTTGATTTGCAGGAAGGGATGCTGTCTAGGCTAGGAGCCGAGGATGCCTGGGAGGAGAATGTGAGCAGCCACAGCCCCAGGGCAGACCTGTTCCCTCCCAGATGCTGTGATGTCCTGCAGAGCTCTAGGGGACAGATAATCCCTGGGAGCCACCAATCCCATTACGCAACCTACAGCTCAGCTTCTTCCTGCTGATATAGCAGGAGCAGACAAGCAAGGACCAAGCTGCTTGGGGGCTTTACAAACACCAGCCTTCCCCACCTGGGGGAACCGCCGGAAAACACCAGCAGACAGGCCAGGTCCCAGGAGACGTCATACATTAGTTCCTAAGGGCTGCCAGATCTTCACGGTGAAGGCTGAGCTGCAAGTCCCTGGAGAAAAGACACACACACCGTCTGGATGTTCACTCACCACCCCACCACTCATGCACAGCTCCGTGAAGTCTAATGGGACAGGGGAAGGCAAGGCTGGGACTCCCATTTTACAAATGGAGACTCAGAAGAGGATGGTTGAGTCAAAGAATGAATATCAGTGGCAATGACCTCTCTGCTTGAACTAAACGCCTCACTCTTTCAGGATCTAATCATGTGCTTCAGGGTAAGCCTGGCCTTTCCCTCCTCGCACCCTCCCTCTGAGCCATGCAAGGCCCCACCGGAAGTGGGACAAGTCTCTGGGGTCTAAGAACCAAACCTGTGCCTTTGGTCCTTCTGGCACTTCTGCCTTCACCAAGCCTTCCTTGCTTACACTTTCCCTTGAGCTACCTACCTATTCACCAGCACACTGAGCTTTTTCAGGTAGAAGAAAGGACCTCCCAGCTGGAAACCTACTCAGTGTCAGGCGCCTCCCATCCATATTACCGTCTCAATACGGTGCCAGGAGGGCAGGAAGCTCAATCTACTTGGTGCTCTGTTGCTTGTTGAATTCAGTTATAAAAACATTTGAGTTTAAAGATGACTCAAGGAAGTAATATACCACACCAGGTAAAGCCATGGGCTGAGAGCTGGCTTCAAATCCGAGCTTTGCCCTTTATTAGTTCTGTGACCTTTGGGAAGTTACTGAAAAAGTAAATGATGTAATGATTATAACACACTTAACCCAGGGATGACCATGAATTCTCATCATCTTTGGTCATGGTTGGCATTGTCACCTCCAGAGCCCAACCCCTTAGCCCACTATACTCAGCGGGCGAGGATGTCGGTGGGGGTCTCATAGGCCCAGAAGCTGAGTCGCCACCTCCCTCAGGGAGGGCAGTCCTGTGAGGGAAGGGCATGTCCTAGGGGGTCCTGGGTTAGTTCATGGCCATCCTGATGGCTGGGCCAAGAAGACACACTCAACAGAGAAAGGACCAATTTATCACCTCAAATTCCCTTTTTAATGTACTCGCCAGGGACTCTGTTTTAAAGACTTTGCTGTTTAAAATAAACCACATTAGTTAAGCATTTCTTTTCCATTTTTAGTTTTCAGAATCACTTCTGATGAGTATGACAGTTTGGGATGTACTTCTAGCCAAACTGGCTCCTATAGCTTCCATGTGAGCAAACGTGCTATTGCCTGTTAGATAAGCTGGAAAAGCTTGTGAATCTCCAGAAGACCATTAGCAACCCAACTGGAGGATCCTCACATTAAAAAGAACCCCTCAAATCTCATAAAACAGAAGCACAATCTGAAGCCCAGGTCAAGGGGCCAACACAGGTCACTCAGCTTCTTCGGCCAGAGCCACATCTTTGGACCCCAGGCTAAGCTGAAAGGTATCATGTATTAGTAGTACTTCAACAAGAAAGTGGCCTTTTTTGGTGTTAGGCAGCTACCAAAATCACCTAGGGAGCAAAGAATATTCTACGACCCCTCAGGTCCCAGCAACATCTGATTCCTTTCAGCAGGCTTGAGCTGCCTCCTCCAAATAAATGTCATCCAGGGGCCCTGGCTCCAAAAGGCCCTGGTGACCGAGGTTTGTGTATTAGATAGCAAACTTGGCCATGAATGCAGATTCCCTCACCCGACAACACCCTGGTAACATGTGGGCGGGGGCATCTGGAACATCAGTTTGACTGGCTTCCTGCTCTGGTAAGGCTGTGGCTGCCTGGTAGGAATCATTAAATAGCTTCAAAAAGTGACAAGGGAAAGGTAAAATCCATTATTGAGTAGTCTTTAAAAATAATTTTTTCTGGAACAAGTTAATTGGACAGAGTTGCCTTGAGCACAGCTTTGTTAAAAACAGTAACAACAACAAACTATTTGGTAATCATCAGCAGCCAGGCCGCTACCAAAGACCAGTCTTCAGAAAAAAAAGACAAGACGACACTACCTCAGCCCAAAGTGTGGATGTGTGTATCTACAACTCTACCATTTACCATTACATTAGAGAGTTTATGCAGGGCACTTTCACAACCTCCTGTGATTCCCATCAACCTCAATAAATATGATCCACTCTATTTTATGGATAATAAAACCCCGAGAGAAAAAATGACTTGCCTGAGGTCACACAGCCAGTAAAGCACGGAAACAAAACTCAATCCTAGATAGTCTACTAGGCAACTCTATTTTCAGAGGAAATCTCAATATTTCCAACCCAACGTGCATTTCCATCCATTGCTGCAAAAAAACTAGAACTGTTTAGCCCCGATTTGAACACTACTCTGAAATCTTTAAGCCTAGATTACTGAGGCATTTCTTCATCATGCTGGTACTGGGGACAAGTGTGTTTCCTACATGCAGCTGGATTGGTGGCCATGACAACAGGTGTAATGGGCAAGGTGGCTAGGAATTAGGCTCTGTCCCTTCACTGGGGACACTGAAGAACTCGCTTCTTTCTAGGTCTCTTGCTGCCCCCTACTTCTCAGCTCCCCTTCCCAGTAAACTTCCTCAGTTTGGGAGTCCATGAAGTCAAACTTTTTCATAACATCAGGACATTATTTGCCTTTTTCACTCTCATTCTCCTAATAGTACAGTGGAGTTTTCTACAAGTTCCATGATGAGGGGGACATGGCATCAGTTTATAATGCAAAAGCAAATATAAGAATCCAGCTGACTATTAAGGTAAATATTAAAGAGATTTGCAAATATAAAACAGTGCCATTCTACTCACTAAATATTTGTTTGAAAAATTCTTTTTCATAATTTATGATACGTGAATATGTAACCAATTTATTATTTATATATTGGAAAGGAACATTTAAAACATTCCCCAGTTTTAATTTCTAATACGGTAAATATCCATAGACAAAACTGAAATCAAAAACTCTCTGGGGCCACTGGTTTCAATAGTGCACCAGGGTCTTCAGACCAAAAACTAAGAATCAATGGTCTGTGTTCTCTCACTGTCTCCAATTCTTTCATTCCCTCTCAAACCTACTCTAGAGCTAAGAGTTTCCACCCATTATCTGCCACCCAAAGTGCTCATGAGCAGCTAAGTCCAAAGTCGACCTCAGTTCTCATCTCACTCATTGACTGGCCTATCCAGGTCTCCAATCTCTGACTCCTTTCCTTCTCCCCAACCTCAATGTTGGATGCCCCAGAGCTCAGTCATTCTTCGGAATCTTCTCTATACCCACTGTGGTACACTGGTAATCTCTTAATTTGTATCTCTAGACTAGATCTAGCCTCTGAACTCCAAGGCTCATCCAAAGGTCTACTCTCATTCTACTCAGATTCTAAATAGGCATTCCAAACTTTCAGATGACTAAACCTGTTCCTCCCAATGTCTTCTCCATCTCATTTGATGGCAACTTTATCCATCCAATGGCATTCAAGGCCACAGCCTTGTAGACATCCTTAATTCCTTTCTTTCATATCTCACACTCTATCCAACAGGAAATCTTATTGGCCGACTTCAAAATTCACCCCAAATCCAACCTTCACCTCCCCTGCTCTATTGTTCAAAACCACCTGGGTTATTATGGTAGCCTCCCCTCTTAGCCCCTCACTTGCTCCCCTATAGTTTACTTTTACCACAGAAGTCACAGATCCTTTCAAAAGATCAGATATCATGTGGCTGAAAACACACCAATGGCTTTCCATCTTATCCAAGAATAAAAGCCAAAATCCTCACACGGCCCTGTAAGGCCTAATCTAGTTGACTCCTAGTCACTTCTCTAGCCTCTTTTCCTACACTCTCGTCCCTGCTCACTCTGGATCGCTTTCAAGCCTTTACGCTGGCTGTTCCCTCTGTCTGGGATGCTTTCTCCACAAATCCTCATGACTCACTCCCTCAACTCCTAACCTTTGCTTAAATGTCACTGTCTCAAGGAGACCCACTCTGATCTCCTCTACTTAAAAGCACACTCCCACTCCCGACCTCCCAGCAGTTCCATCCCCCTTATCCTGCTCTACAGTTCCCAGCCCCAACAGCACTTAGCACTTCTAACATATTACCTATGTTTGTCTGTCTCCCTAATAAAATGTCTCCACTACTGCAAGAATTTTTGTCTGTTTTGTTCATTACTGTATCTTCTGTCTAAAATAGTCCCTGCCAAACAGTTTCCCAATAAATATGTCAACGGAATATATAAAATCAGCTTTTCCAGCTATAAAGCCTGGTGGGAGGGAATGGTGTTTGGACTCGATAGTTCTTTCCAATTCAAGCCTCTGATTCTCTAATCAGGCAGACAGAGTTCACTTAAACTTTTGACACAAGGCTGAGCTCCTGGTCATGTAGATCTGGACAGGGCAGGATCAGCTACGGTCAAACAGGCACCAAAAGACCAAGCACTGTACTGTCCTCATTAGATGTCAGAGCCAGGAATGCTTAGCAGTAACTATGTTCCTAATCTTTTCTCCTCTCAAGGTCACCTGTTAGTCCTACCTGCAGGCATCCTGCCTATTCAGCTACAACTCTGCCCTGCAAAACAGCTCACCCCAAGTGAGGGTGTCCAAATGTGAGCCGTGATCTCAATTAGTTGTGACAGCCCTATAATCCTAACCCAAATTCAGGTCCCTCTTCCAATGACAACCTTCTTCCTACCCACAGGGCAAACTTGGATTCTAAGAGGTTTTTTGAAAGTGGAAATGATGACATGGAAATGGAAAGTGACAGCATGAAATACAATTAAAACACTGTCTAACCAACCCTTTTGGGGGCTCTAACAAGGTACAGCCCAAACCTGGCTTTAGGGAAGACTATTGTCTCACTCACTGGGCCGTAGGACAAACTGGCACCTGGAAGGTACTCTATAAATGTTTGTGGAATGGAGGAATTAAACCTAGTAACTCACTCCAGAAATAAATCCACCAAGAACATGACAGATATAACCAGGCTCACTTCAATACTAATCAACTCTAACTAGAAATGTGAAGGTGATGAAGGCAAAGGAGGGGGCTAAGAGCCCGCCCAGGTGATGGAGGGGTCTGTGCCCAAGGTGCTGAGGCTCCTTTCTTGTGACCACTGGGATCAGCACCACCCCTGGCACTTCATCTCCAGGCTTCAGCATACTGAGATGAAGAAAAATGGGGGGAGGGGCATGAGTAAGATAACCCTGTCCTTAAATTAGTAGAATATTGGGTAAACAACTTAATCCCTTACAGGGATGCAAATGTGAAACAAAACGACACATATGAAAATACCTAGTGAATACGGCGGTCAATGTTCTTTTCTCTTCCGGGGAATTCTGTTAAGGAAAAGAATTCAAGTCTGACCAATACACTTGCTGGCATTTGTGTCTAATGCCATTAAGCTCCTACGTTTATTACTTTCTTCTACTTCTATATCTGGTGAATTGTGTTGTCAAGTCTCTGCCCTGAAGATCAAGGCATTCCTCTATCCTCGGCACTACTCAATTTCAGGTTCAACAACATCTCTTACTAGTAAGTCTCCAGTCTTCTGTTCAATTCACCTTGCAATCGCTGAAGTTCTTGATACTGTATTGTTCTGCTCTGGTCCGCAGATAGCTCCCAATTCTGCTAAGTCAAAGTCAAATTCCAGGGTCCCAGGTTTCACCTATTTGCTGGTCCTATTTCCCCTGTTCACATTCTGATTCTAGCCCATTTGAACCTGCTGTTCTGGGTACACACTTTTGGGTTTTCCACCTCAGCTCTGTGCATACTCTACTGGCAGGCCACTGCTCTCCCTGATTTCCATGTCTACATTCTTCACTAACCCAACCAACTGGCAGAGTGTCTCAAGGGCACTAGGGTCCTTCTGGCTTCAGGTCCTTTGCAGAAGCTAGTCCTTCTATGCGGAACGCTCCCCCATGCCCCCAGTTCTCGCCTCTTGCCTTTGGGCACCATTCCCTGAAGTACCTTATACCTTTTCTCCTTCACTGTAGACGAACTATGATAAATATTGTTTCTCTCCCAGACTAAGCTATAGAATTCATGAGGATGGGGCAAGTTTCTGATCATGCTTACTATTGTTATCCCAGAGCCCAGCATAGTACTCAACAAATGAAAGTACACGATAAATCTGTTAAATAAGCAAAGATAAGACTATTCACTCACACACACTTTACAGTATTTAAAAATGGAGAAACCATCTGATAGCTGAAGTCGGAGAACGGCTACATTATGGTACACATAATGAAATGTCAATTGTTGAAAGCCCTTCGTTCAAAGCATGGTGTGGGGAATACTCGGATTAGTGCTGAGTGAAAGAGCAGGAAGCAAAACTGTGCCTAACCACAGCAAGATCTAAACTATGTAGAATGGGATATGTGAGAAGGAGGGATAAAATTAGGGATAGTGTACATTCTCTGGAAAAAAATGCCTGTTAACTCTTTTGCACATTTCCTACAGTAAGCATTTATTAATTGATGAAAGTGTTTCTAAAAAACTTAAGAGATTCAGCTCAAATTCAACTCCACTCAGAAAACTTCTCTAGACTTTCCAATTCATGCTCAAAGAATCCCACATATCTCATCGAGACTTTGGTGGGAAGTCGACTGAGGGAGAATCTTTGATAACAAGCATCTGGTTCTCTCCAACCTTGAATTTCCCCCCAATTCCACAGGGCCCACCCAGGGCCCAGGGCGAAAATCTACTCCAGGACGAGTGCATGCACAACAAAGAGTACACTCACCTAAGTTTAAAAACACCCAAGATGCTTTGCCCTGAATTTTAAGCAGCACATGTGACCTGGTCCATTCTGGTTTCAAGTTCAAAGGCATCAGGCCGGTCCTGTGGGTTAGCAGCTAACATATCTTTCAAGAGCTGCTTGATCCCCTCAGACATGGAAGTCCTGCGTTTCTGGGGGATGTGCAACTCCATCTTTGGGTTTTCTAGCAGCGCCTCACCAACAGGGACGATCTCGGTTCCCTGTTTGATATAGGTCCCCAGGAGTTCCTTCTTGGTCTCAGAGTCAATGAAAGTGATTCTTTCTATCATTGCCCAGATGATAATGCCCAGGGCAAAGATGTCAGCCTTGGCTGTGTAGTGTCCCTCCCAGACTTCAGGGGCCATGTAGAAGTCTGAGCCACAGGCTGAGGACAGCCAATATTTATTCACATTCACATTTTTGTTGTCTTGATTGCCCTCTTTGCCTCTGGGGGCCAGCCCAGCACAGACCTTGCTTAGTCCAAAGTCTGCCACCTTGAGGATTGGGGTGCCAGACCGTTCCGTGATAAGGATGTTGTCTGGCTTTAGGTCCCTGTGCACGATGTGGTTTTTGTGCAGGAAGGCAATGGCGCTCGTGAGCTGCAGCATGAAGCTTTTGTTGGTGGCTGGGTCCGGCCTCCTGGACAGGACGTACTGATTCAGGTCTCCACCTTCACAGAACTCCATGACAAACCAGAGATAACAGGGCTCCTCAGCATAACCCAGGATCCTTTCTCCTAAATCAAAGGAAGACCGGAAAGAGCTTGAGTGAGATGGGCACATTCACACCACCTTTAGACTATAGGAATGCAGCGTATTAAGTCAGAATGACAGTGGTGACAATTGCTCCAATCCAAGACACTGGCATGAGCCAACTCTACACAAACCGCCCGTCTCTACTCACACACAGGATGAGTCAAAAATAACAAGACATGGTATGACACAAGCTGCAGATACTGGCATCAAGCACCTGGCTGTCAAGGGTGCCTGGGCATAACTTTTGGGTGGACAGCCTTAGAAGGCAACTTAGTTCACCTTTCCAAGTTTCTAATTCTGCTTCTTCACCTGTGAATGGCCACATGTAACCATTTACAGAGTGCCTGCACTGGTACTTGACATTCAACTTAATATTTACCACCACCCGAGGAGGTAGGAGGAAACAGACCCACCTTATAAAATAAAAAACCTGAGGCTCACAGAGACTTAGAGTTAAGAGACTCAGAGCCATCTGACTGAAAAGCCATTGCATTCCATTATACCGTCTCCAAACAGCAGAATCATACCACCCACACCTCCCAGGGCTGCTGAGGAGACAAGGTAAAGTATGTAAGAAGACTATCAAATGCCTGTTATTCCATGCTAGGCAACTAGCTTTGCCCCTTCTTTCCTGGCTTATATAATGATTCCTCTCAATGCATCCAGAATGGCACTACGATTTTGTACTTCAGAAGCACTCTCCAATTTATCAGTGTTTCCTGCTAGTCCACCATATGCCTAGCACAGTGAGTATATAACATGCCTCTGTTTCTATGAAGCTCAGTTTCAAGGAGATAACAGGTATCTGAAATAGCAACCACCAAAAGCTGTGCCTGTGCATTAAGGTCGTTTTAGGAACAGTGAAGAGTGCGTAGGAGTTGCCAGGTATAAAGAAATCAGAAGGGACAAAACCTAAGGTAACCCTAAAGGACAGGCAGTAGATCAGTAAAGAGGAGAAGAAGGGAATTTTAGGCTGAGAGATGTAATGGATAACGGAACAAAGGAACAAGTGGACCAGAGGGATAAATAGGAAGTTTAATGGGGACAAAGTAGATGTATAAGATGGAATCAGGTTGTGCTGGCTTGAAACTCCAGCTCTGCTTTTCCAAGTCTTTCCTTTTGAACCCCAGAAACTCCAGTGAATGGCATCTCCAAATAAATCCTAACCTCCTGTATAAAGCAATTCATGGCACACTGAGCCCTGAAGGTACTGGGCGACTACCAGTCTAAGTACATGAAGGTACTTAGACTACTAAAGCTAAGTCTAAATAGAGAGATGTCTCATGTAGCTGATGAAGATAGGCCTGCCCTGGGCAGTCACATGGATCATTTATAGCGAAGGCAGGGCCTGAGGACAAGTCCTCTGATCCCCATTGAAGTGTCTCCATTCTACCAAAAATGAGGGCTGCATCTCCTCAAACAGCCTCTCCCGGAGAGTTCCTTTTACCAGTCATTTACTCTCTTATAAAGAGAACTGGTGATTCGAGACCCCCCACTAACCTAAATGGCCCCAAAACTACCAAGGCACACAGTCTACCAAAGCCAGTGTTTGCGAGTCCTAGGTTAAGTAAGGCAAGAAGGTGGACAAAAGCCTTAGGTTTCTGACCACAACCTGACAGGCCTCACTTGCCTTGTAATTATATAATTTGTTTATATTACTCATAATCAAAGTAATACAGGTAAAACGAGTTTAAGGCAGATGAGTTAAAAAAAACAAAATGAAACAGTTGTTTCCCATTTCATAATTCTCTTTCTAGGTTATCAACTCTAATGGCTAGGGCTCGTTATCTAAAAACACCATAAAATGAAGCGGTGATCTGGATCCCAAATCAAACTTGACTCCGGAGTAAAGACCCATAAACAGGAGAACAAGAACCCTCTGCTGGTGGTAGAGCCAGACAGGAAGTGATTGAAAAGTCATCAAACCCTTTCTGCAAAAGCCACATCAGAAAACAGTGAAACCTTTTCACTGAAACAGTGGGGAAATAGAGGGTGTGGAATGATGATTTTATATACAAAGGTGGGAACTATGGCAACTGAAATAAAAAGAAGAAAATAAGTCTGCAAAACAGACTACAATGCAAGGCCACGTCATGAGAATCCAGCTGAGGGAATAAGGGTAAAAAGTGCCCTAAGATAGTAAGCGGGGTGGGGTAGAAGGGAGCCGGCACTGGAGAGCTTGCTCTGGGGAAGTGAGCTAAGCTCAGGAGATGCCACAAGCGGGGGTGGGGGGGGGTGGGGGGGGTTGTTCATTGAGAGGAAAAGCACTGGTCAGGAAGCAGCATTCTCAGAATCAGACACACAGCATCAGGGAGCATGACAGAATGGAAAACTCGAGAACACAGCTACTTGTCCCAGAGACAAAAAGTACTGCTTTGCAGAGACAAGGGCCTTGGGCTTATTTCATAAGAAGCTACAGCATATGTTTTCATGCAGGAATCCCAGCTGTCTGCTAAAAAACATAAGAGGCATGCTCTTATAGAATTCCAGTCCTGCCCTTCAGGCAGATGGCCTACCTGGGCCTCTCAGTTACCTCAGGGCAAGGTGAAGGGAGGGGATGTGGCCCTCGCTGCATTTCTCCCAAGAAGCAGACTAGGGTAAAGTAACAGGAAGAACATGGACCAGAAGGCTAGGAGTCTGGGTTTAGACCTCAGCTCTGCCCAAGGGTGTACTGGGTGGTTTCAGAGGGGAACACCGGGAGACTAAGGTATGATGTTACGATGGCTAGAACTATGGGCAAATCACCGAACCTCTCTGCGCTTCAGTCTTGTAATCTACCAAATGAGAATGATATCTACCCCACATATTACTGTGAGCCACAAGCATGAAATACATTTTGCCAAGTGTAAGCCACTTTGAGGGCATGCCTTCCTGCCCATCACTAACATCCTCATTGCCAGTGGACCTCATCCAAGCCCTAGGAAGTCACTGATTTCAATAAATCACAGTGCTGTAAGCCACAGAATAAAGCTCTCATCTATTAGGCAGAAGATGAAACTGAGATCAGAAAATGAAAGTGGATGATTCTACATCACCTTTTTTTTTTGAGTGCTCCATCTGAACAGCACCTCCTCCAAATCTATGCAGGTGCACTAGGATGTGTACCCGAGGGCCCAGCTTGAATGCCAACAACCTACTAATAACACTTTCCTGATCTCCCAGGTAACTCCCCTCCTCTGAGCAGCCATGGCCCTAGTCTTATAATTTACCAAGATAACTGAATTGGAGAAGGGAAAATGGTCAAAATTTCAGGGATTACCAAACACTGGTACTGAAATGAGACCCAAAACATCCCTGTGGTTTGCAAGGCAGAGTAGGGGGCTTACAGAGGTCAGGTAATCTGGCATTTTAGCTCGGGTCCATCACACAGCGGGCTCAGTGGGTCCCCGAAGCCAGCCTGTGGTTATTTCCCCAGTTTCAGAATGTATAAATGGAATAGACATATGCAGCAACTAGTAGAATCCCCAATGAAATTTAGTTTTTTTTGAACGGATAGAAACAAACTTTACTTAAGTTTTATAATTCCCTTGTTTGGTATAATTTGACAGTTCTGTAAGATTAATGAGCACTAAAAATGTAGCTTCCCAGAAGGGGAGAAGAGTGAGAATGTTATTTGGAGGTGGTAAGGATCCGAAGTGTTATAAATTGAACTTTGACAGCCCACTGGGTTCCAGGCACTATTTTAAAGGCTCATTATGTGAGCTGTCTCACCTCGCCAGACCCCCTGTTAGTGGTGGGAAAACTATTAATAAGAGAAAGGTTAAGCAACTTGCCCAAGACCACTGCCATGTGTGTCTGGGTGGGATATGGGCCTCTACAGCCAAGTCCTTCCACCAGACAAACTATCTTCAAGGTCACAGGGGGCTAAGAGGTGCGCTGTGATTAGAGAAAGGCAGGCTCACCTTCAGGATAGTTTTATTACCTTTCCCCCAAGTCCAGTAGCCAGGAGAGCATGAAATAAACTATTTCAAAACCTATCCTATGCCACAGTTCACAGGGAGACAGAGAAAATGGGGGGGTGGGGTGTCAAACAGGTGTCTCACAGTAATGAGATCTCATTACTCATAGGAATAAGAAGTGTTCTGGTCTCCTAAAAATGTGGCCTGCTCCATTCAGAAACTTGAGGCCAGCACGCTTGGCATAAGGGTAAGTCAGTATGAGCTGTGGAAGGGCAGGGAGGCACCTGCTGGGAAGGGATACAGAATACCAAGGATTTTATAAGCCTGTCCCAAACCTGCTCCATAAGTTCGATTTGCACGCTCTGTCAATTCCACTGAAACATTTCCTGAGGACACAAGCGTATCAGACAACGGTGGTTGGATGGGAAGTGGCCTCTGCCCCTGTGCCGGCGTTAAGGCAGAAGGACTGCAGCTGTGAGAGCGGGGAGTGAGGCGCAGCTCTGCCCGAGGAGCAGGGACAGCAGTGAGGATGAGAGGAGGCTGGCCCAGGAGCTGTGTTTGAGCACACAGCACAGCGGGGTGCGGCCTCGCAGTGAGGGACCCCCGCGAGCTGCAATGATCACAGAGGACATGCAGTAGGAGGTGGTACAAATGCTACTGGAGATGAGAAGCTGGAGTCAGGTCAGGAGAGATGGTGTCTGGCAGACAAAAGGATATGAACTTCAACTCTGAGAAAGGGGAAGTAACTCAAAGTTCTTCATCTATTTTAGAAAGAGATACCGCTCACTGAACCTAAGAAGTCATCGATTTTAAGACATACCTTTTAAGAAAGCTCTCCAGGCTGCTGACAACACCATGGCACGTGTGCCATTGACTATGCTGAGCTCTGACTTCAGATGTTCACATGTGAAGGAGTATATCTGGGAATTGATAAAACAAGTCCCCTCTGGAGGCATGAGGCACTGGAGGTGGGAGACTGGTGGTCAAGAGACTCACTGGGAGGGTGTGAAAACCAGTGAGGGCTGGCAAGGAAGGGGGCAAGAAGGGGAGGGGAGACAGGGGTTGGCGAGGTTTAGGATCAAGAGAACTTACCCTGTCAAGTGAATTGTAGGGACAAAGAATTCAGAGTATAATAGCTAATCCTCTCTTCTTCCTCCAAACCCCCATCTACTCAGGAAGATAAGTATATCCCCCTTCACAAGTGAGGAAATCAAGGCTCAAAAAGTTAAATAACTCACCTGTGGCCTCACAGCCAGGTAGGGGCAGGAGCCTCCACAGCCTGTGCAGCTCTACTACTGCCTCTTAGGGTCAGAAGCAGAATTTAACACCTAGTGTTTTATTGCCACTTTGACCTAAGCTCCGTGTTAAGCATACCCCTATGTATGACATGCCCCCAAAGAGTTCATATTCATCTGGTTGCTAGTGCTGACAGTCCAACTACATGACATGCAGGTTCATTTCAGTAGAGGACCAGTTAGGATTTTGACTTAAATATGCTGAGATGGTAATTCAGCAATATGCATCACAGATCTTAAAAATGCTCAATCCATTTGACATAAAAATCCCACTCTAGCAATTCAGTTTAAGAGAAGAGTACCAAAAAACAAACAAACAAAAAAAAAAACAAAACAAACCCCACCACCAACAGCAACAAAAAAGGCACATCAAGCACCAAACACACCCAGAACTGGTATTCCATATGGCACAGAAAAAGTGAAGAATTGGAAAAACTTAATTGTCCAAGAGCAGTTAATGGTTAATTACAGTACTGCCACTTTGGGGAATGCTTTAAAGGACATTATACTTCAACAAAAATTTACTTAAATAAAAAACCAAAAACATGGCATAAACAAGTTCAATGTGAATTAAAACCAAACAAAACAAGAAATTATAATGTGGAAGAAAAAGGATTAGAAAGGAATCTAGGGAAATGGGATCTGAATTCCTTGACTACAGGCGTCCTGGTTTTGACTGGTAAGAGCTGTACATCAACACATCTTGACAGAGTGGCTCAGCTACCCATCAGTGCTGAGAAGCTGCTGAGGACAAGGACCCACCCAGTGTCTCTTCCCAAGGAAGGGTGGGCTCTGGCCTCAGTCTCAATGACCTTGGCTGTGTCACCTTAAGAGGCTGGACCCAGTGTCAACACTGTGGGGTATGCTCATAGTACTCCTTCCAAAGATTAGTGAAATGTCATTGTGCACTGGAGAACTGACCCCTGAGGGTGACTGCTTGGGCAACAAAGTGTTCTATAAAGGCCAAGAGGCCAATTATGAACCTGTAGGTCTAGTGATTCAGTTTAAGAGAAGAGTACCAAAAGGATAAGAAGCCAGTCAGGCCTGGGGTCAACGCCATCCTCACTCTTCTACCTACACAGTTAGGTGACCCTGGGCAAATGTCTTATAAGACCCTATGAATCTGCCTCATCCTTCATAAACTGGGAGGAGACGCCCAACTCACTGGGCTGTTGTAAGGCTTGTGACATAGGAAGCATCTCACATGGTACCTGGACACCCGACCAGACACCTACTGCGTGTAACTACGTTAATGTGTCTGGACTCCACTGGCAGCTGCTTGATGTAGTCATGAGGCAGCATCTCAAGAACATGGGAACTGGAAAGCATGTCAGGACATAAATCTAGAGCCTGAGGCTTCCTTGCTGTGGTACTGCACAAGTCACTTGATCTTGATGGTTCTTCATTATCTCACGTGTAAGAAGACGAGGTTATATAAACACCAACTTAAAGTGAGTAGGATTAAATGAGAGAATGAATCTGAAAACACTACAAAAACCTGGCTATTAGTACTTGAACATTATAGGAATCTTGTTAAAATGCAGCTTCCAGCACCAGGAGGAGTGGGGAGCAGCAAGCCCATGGCATCCTGGCTTGTTTCTCTCTCCATGTGCAACGGGCCTTCCCACAAACATAGGCCTTACCTCTCTCCAGGATCGCTTCTGATTTACCCTCTTACAACTCAGCCTTCCCTCCCCTAACTTAGTCCACATTCCTGGCAGCTGTTCCCCACTGGAGTGCCTCTCCCAGGCTGCAGGGCAGTCCCATCTGCTGTGCTGTGCCCCTCTCCTCCATTAGACTGGGTGCCCCCAGTAGAAGGAAACCAATTCTCTGGGGTCCCCACAGTGCACCTCACACCTAGCAGGCACTCGATAATTGGATGGAAAGCATCAAGATGAGACTTGTAAGTTGGAGAGACTTTAAAAAGAGCAAGAAACAGGGAAAGTTCCAGTACAGGGCATGCAGACTATGTAAATTAAAGACACTGAGGGACCTATGCATCCACAGAGAATCACTAAGCAGGACTCCTGGCCCTAAAAACACACAAGCCAAATTGGAGTTGAAAAATAAACCGATGTTCTGTAAGGAAGCTAAGCCCTCCTTGAGAGTTTACACACTCTAAAAAGCCCTACCCGATGCAACTCCAATTAACCAAAGCTCTCAATTAAGTAAGGGTTGTTGCTAGCTCCTGGGGCCAGCATCTAAAATCCCCAGTGCACACAGAAGACAGGCAGGCAGTCTGTAGCAGGAGGTTGTCCCAAGACATTCAAAAGTAGATCAGTAAAGAGGGAAAGGGTCCCTGGCAGCTGAGACATATAGGGAAGTCACCAAGAGAAATCAGCAGTGCCACGAACAGCAATTAATGTGTAGTTAAAAATAAAGAGTAGCCATTAGTTTCTGGGTAAAATGATTACGCCCATTTAACAACCCAGAAAAACAGAACCACCCCGAACTTAAGCAACCTGATCCAAGAGTAGAGCACAACTGTTACAGAACTCAGACCCAATCTAGAATGCTTGGACTTGGCTCCTGGCTTGGTTATTTGCTTAGCTGTTTTTACACTGGGCAATTTCATTAACCTCAGTGCCTCAGTTGTCTCCCCTGTAAAATAGGGGTAATTACAGTACTGACTGCCAAAGGAGATTCTGCCGGCTGGATCAGTAATTAGGTATAATGCCTTTAAAACAGACCTGGCACATTGCAATCAGCAACTTTTAGCTTTTATTAACAGGGTGAAACTGGGACTTAAAAAACTCCAGACTCCAAGTGTTCTAATGTATCCCACAAATTTTCAGGGCCCCAATGCCTCCTTTTATCTATGTCACTGTCACAGTAGCCAAAGATCACCATTCAGCTCTCTTTTACCGGGGGGATCTCTAAGCTCAGAGCCTCACGCTATATAGCAGAGAATTCAGAGTCGCTTTCTATAGGCCTGGGCAGGGGTGGCCCAGAGCTGGGCCTAAGGTTTCCTGAAGCACCCAACAGGCTGGGGGCAGTTTGCAGGCCAACAACCAATCCCCTGCTAAGTCCCCAGTCCCCCTCCCCACACCACTCTCACCTTCAGCTTACTGCAGTCTATTTCCTTCCCTGCTTCCCCACATGCCTCTTACACTACCAGAGGGAACCTCTCCCATTTTCTAGGATGCCCACCACTCACCCGTGACCTTGCACTCTGGTCACTTCGGCATGTGTTTCTGCCTGCCTCAAGGAGACTTTGCGTAGCCTCTTCTATTACAGTGCCTGGCTCAGAGTCACCACTGGGCACTGATGCACAGACAAGACTACTCCCTCCACCCCACCAAGGGCTGAGACTCCTATCCATGTCAGGGCACCTAAAAGTATCCTGAATACAGCAAACATCAAATAACTGGTAAAAGCACAGCTACTGTCTTACCAAATTAGGATAAAGTGGGCTCCCAGTTTTTCCAAACTTCTAACTACTCAGTTTCATGAGCCTACAGAGTTTATCTTGCCTTTTTTTTTTTTTTTTTTTTTTTTTTTTTTTGTCTTTAGGATCAATATGTGCTTTAGGGAGGCACCAGAAATTTTTTTTTTTTGGGGGGGGGGGGGGGTATGTGAGTAGCTCCCTGACTGGGAATCGAACCCAGGCCACAGTGTTGACAGCGCCAGCGCCGAAGCCTTAAGCCACTACACCATCAGGGAACTCCCGAGCACCAGAAATTCTGAGTTTGACATTGAGCTCAAGTTTGTCTGCTGTCTTCTAACAGCAGTAACCCTGAACTTAAATTTTAGATACATTCAGGACAGGGTCCTTTAGCAATGGAAAAAAGGAGATAAAAGCCTTAACTCCTTTTTGTGAAATTATTTAAAAATTAAACAGACACCAACCCATCAACCAAATGACTTACAGGATTGCTAATCTGGTTTAAAAAAGCCTGGGAGGCTGGTTTGTGAATGCTGCTACTAACTCCTCTGGGGCAAGTCCTGTCCCTTTTCTGGGCTTCAGTTTCCTTCCCAGTGAAAGAGAAGGCCAGATCAGACATCTAAGACTGCTACAGACTCTCTGAGGCTTCTGTTCTCTACAAAATGCTCTGGGTAGGAATTGTCCGGTCTATGTTCAGAGAGAAAGAAAGGACAGAGACAGTCTATTAAGTGAAGTTGAAGAAGACCAAGAACTGCATTAAGTTTTCCTTTTCTTTTGAATATTCAATTATTTACACATCAAATAATTTGTTAAGACTATAGAAATGCCTTCTGAGCATTCACTTGAGTGGATACTGATGGGGGGAAAAAACAACTATTGTCTGTTTCGCCCAACATTGAAATAAATCATTCCACCTTTTCTCCTTTCTACCTATCCACAGGGTACTTCCTAGGCCCCCTTCTTTCAAGCCCCCCTTCTATGCCAACTTCCGGCTACTTTCAGATTCTCATTCTGCACAACACTCTTTACAAAGCCCTTGTTAATGAGCCAACTTGTCTTTTCCTCCTGTGACCTTGATTAGCATTTAAGTCTTCTGCAGGTCCTCAAACTTTTCAAATTAAGTTCCTTTGGGGCAAAGAATGTTTACCCCCTGCAAATAACACTACAGGGATTTAGTATAAGCACAAGCATACCTCAGTTTATTGTGTTTCACAGGTGTGTGTGTGTTTTTTTAAACCATCTGAAGAAAGGATCCTCCACCAGCAAAAAAAGATGATTGGCTTTATTGTGGTGGTCTGGAACCAGATCCTCAGTATCTCCATGGTATGCCTGTACCTATGTGGATTTGGTTCAGCTGAGACTTTAAGGCAAATTAACACTTTCTGGTCTGTTTCAAAATTATTTTAAGTTGCAGAAGACTAGTGAAAAGGGACTGCAAAGGATTTTGTATTTAATGATAAGAGCTGAACGAGATCATCTCTAAGATTCCTTCCAGCTCTAACATTTCTGAATATCAGTATGCTGTAAAGCCAGGGCCCCAGGGCAGATTAAGACTGCTAAACTGCCAGGAAAATGGAGTAATTTGGGTCTTTGTTCTCTAATTATTAATAGCAAAGAACCCCAATGCCTATTTACTGCTTTCTAAATTAACATCTGACATGTAAATTTCAACAGAGGCTCAAACAGTGAAGACTCCAAACTACTGAAAGGGCCATATTAAGTATGCAGCCTAAAGCCAAATATTTCATTTCTCTAGGCCTGTTTTAGGTCACAAAGGGAAGAAGAAAGTACCAGTGTCTCCATCAACCTGCTGTTCCTCACAACACAGAAATGTGTTCCATGGTCAAACAAGTTTGGGAAACTTGAACAAGAATCTTGTGAACCTCGAAGGGGATGATGGCAGAAGATTCAAAACACAGCCTGAACTTACTGAGGCAGTGAATTCCTCCTTATCTGCAGCACTTACTGACATTCCCAGGCTGCACAGCAACTCTTTGACACAGGTTCCTTTATCTTAAACTAAAGGAACGCTCCCCATAGCTTTGAAACAACTTGTCCCATGTCTCATGCAGTCAGATTAGACAATCCATGACTGAAAGTGAGTTTAACCCCAAAGACCAAGAATATTAACTATGATATGCTGCCACTGTTTACTGTGGAGTTATGACAAATTCTATAGGTGAGGGAAGTGTGAACAGTCCATTTGACCCCTGAACAAAGGTTTGAACTGTGCAGGTCCACTTATACACTGATTGTTTTCAATACTGTAAATATTTATTTTTCTTCCTTATTTTTTAACATTTTCTTTTCTCTGGCTTACTTTATTGTAAGAACACGGTATATAATACATAAAACAGGAGTTCCCTGATGGTGTAGTGGCTTAAGGCTTCGGCGCTGGTGCTGTCAGCGCTGCAGTCTGGGTTCGATTCCCAGTCAGGGAGCTACCCACATACCAAAAAGCAAAAACAAACAAAATACATAAAACACAAAATATGCGTTAATCGACTGTTCATGTTACTGATAAGGCTTCTGGTCAACAGCAGGCTATTAGCAGTTAAGTTTTTGGGGACTCAAGTTATACATGGACTTTCCATGGGGCAGGGTGTTGGTGCTCTTAACCTCCACAATTGTAGGGAAAGGAAGCAAAGACTTCAAACCCAGGTTGAAGTCTCAAGCCTGGTATCAATGAACTGAGGGTAGCAGGGGATTCTCTAGCAAATTCCCATATCCCAAGGCAGTCAGTCCTGTAACAGTAAAATCTAGACCATTCATTAACCACAGCGGAAAAGACAGCAGTCTGCGAATGAAATGAAGAGCTTGTAACATACAGGTGAGCCAGAAGAATCTACTGCAAAGTCTTTTCCAAACAAATTAGTCACCTGAGAAAGGGTGGGCTTTTCAGGATAGACTGGGCAGGGATGGGCATAAAAGGTGGAAGCCCGTTTTGAAAAAGAACTCCAGGTGATACTGATTACCACCTCAACCCACTGCCAAACGCTGACTTGAAATGGGACAGGGGGTTCTCTTAAGATGGGTTTGTAGGACCTTAAAGTCAGGCAAAAACTTCAAAAACTCAAAAAAAAAAAAAAAAAAAAAAGGGCCCTATCCAACCTCACTCAAATCCTACCCATTTTTGAAGGTCAGCTCTAGTTCATCCTGGGCTAAGGAGGGCACCATAATCCATGTGAAAGATCTATGCCTTGAATCAAGACACATCTGGGTTCATTCATATCACTTAATCTATAAAAACCTGTAAAGACACCAGGAGTCCAACACAACTTCCCTTTAAGCTGATTAACCCTCATCAACTTATACTTGTTCACATCTAATCCTTAGTTTCTCCATTTATAGAGAAGAGAGGACTTACTTTTAGAATGATTACCTAAAGTCACTTCTTCAAGACACCTAGGCCATAAGTGGGACTCAGATTAGTAATCTCTCCTGAGAAACTCTACTCAGATCCTTCTAGCCCACTGCCCTTCTCTTTTCTGAACAACTCCTTGGCAATCTGCAGTGTGAACAGATAAGGTGAGTACTGAAAACTCAGGATGAACACACTCCCTAACTGCAGTGAAAACCGGGAAACTAGGATTAGCTCTCCCAAGGACTACAAAAGCCCCCTTGCCTCACTGAGCACTGTCTTCCCTGTAAAATTAAATCCACTGCCAAGTCAGCCTCAGAGGCATAAAAGAGATTAAGAATGCAAAAAAGGACGAAAAAGATGTTAGATGTTGTTATGCGACAGGGTTATTATTCTGTAGGCCCCCAGGGACTCAGTCAGAAAATCGACAGTTTGCTCGACTGCTCAGAGAGGAAAAGGAAAACTAGGAAGCATGAGGTTGGGGGGTGGAGCTCTGAAGGTGTCAGGATATTTGGAACCAGACAGGGAAGGGGTGTGGGTGGGATCAGTAAAGTCTTTTCTTTTTGTCTGCTTTGGGAGGGAAAGATAAGAGGCCCCAAAGAGTGAGGAGGGAATTTGTGAAGTCCTTCCACCAATTCTGAACCCAACCCCCTCCATTCCCAGACCTATCTTAGTGGTACTAGGCGCTTCAAAATAATGGCTCACATGTATTGAGCACTTATTAAGGCAATGGTTAGCACTTAATGAGCTTTTTGTTATGAAAATACAACTAACGTTTGTGCCAGAGACAGATCCTGGGTCCTGAGCTGAGAGGTGGGCTTGAATGCCTGGGCCCTGGAGAGGGTGTGTCTGGGTCCCAGGTGACAAGACCAGGGCCTGGGGGTCCCGAGGTCAGTTTGGGCCAAGTCGTCCACAGCACTGGGTCCAGGCCCTGCGCAGGGCGTCATGGGTCACAGTGCTCCTACCTTTGAGTGAGGTCTCCACCAGGCGCAGGTAAAGCTGAGAGCTCTTGTTACCGTGGCTCATGCGCTGGGCTAGCCCGTTGCGCTGAAGGACGCACTCCTCAAACTGCACCACGTTCTGGTGGCGCCGCTTGAGGCTGGTCAGGGCCCAGAATTCGGCCAGCGCCAGCTCCACGTTTTCGGGGGCGTCGCAGCGGATCTTCTTGACCGCCACCCGGGCCCCACTGCGCCCAGCCACTGCCTCGTAAACCACGCCGTAGCTGCCGCGCCCGATCTCCGCCAACAAGCTGTAGCGCGGCCGCGCGGACCCACCGCCGCCCTCCGGCCGCCGCCGCGCCAAGTAGGCCTCGCCCGGGGCCTCGGCCGCCACCGGATCCATGGCCTGGGCCGCTGCCGCCGGCCTCAGCTTCGCGGTGGGCGCCCTCGGCACTGGGCTTCGCCTTTTCCGCTCGGGGCTTTGTGTACCTCTGCGGGCGCCGTCCTCCTTCCCCGTTTCCATGGCTGCGGGCGATGGGGGGAGCCGCAACGGCGCTGCCCAGGCCCCCCCTGCCTCATCCCTCCGTCCGGCCCCTGGACGCGGAGGAGCAGGAGCTTGGATTGTGACCTGCGGGTGAAAGAATCGGTTAAACGACCAGGCCGAGACGGGGAGACAAGGAGCGAGGCCGCAGAGCGCCCCACCTCCTCCTCCTCCTCCTCCTCCGGCCGCCACGGCCCCTTTAAGACGGAAGCCACCGCTGCTCAGAGAACTAGGGAGAGGAGGAGAAAGCGGGAAAGACGAAACCACAGGCAGTGGCTCAGAGGGGAAACCGGAAAAAAAAGCAAACCACCCACGCATTCTCAGTTAATTTACCGTGTAGGAATAAGAAAAACAAGGACCCACAGTCTTCATAATTTATTAAAATCTCCTTAAGAAGCAATAGGGATTGTGGAAATCCTTTTTTCTGCTTGCTCTTTTGTGGGATTCCCCCTCCCCGCGTCCCGCCGTGTGTTTTCCAGGGTGTAAACAGTCCATTGAATTAAGCCCGAGCGGAGCCTAGCGGACTGACCCAAGTGCCAGAAGGCGGCGGGTGGCAGCTTCAATGTGTGGCGTTCCTGGGCGCGCCAAATTCAGGGCCCAGTAGCTATCCCCAAGCGCCTGAGGGGGCTGGGGAAGTTCCAGCTTCAGCGCTTACTTTTACTCCGCCGACCGCGCCCTTACCTGGCCGGCGCCCCTCCACTTCCGGGCGGCCCGTTTCCCCCCTGGAGTCTCAGGCTGGGGATGGTCGACTCCCAGCCAGGGCCGCCCCCGGTACCGAGCAGCTCGAGAGGCAGTGGCCCGCGACGGGCGTGCGCCAGAGTCTGCGGGTGCACTGGTAGTAGCAGCGCCGCGCGCGGCGGAGAATCCGGCGTCCAGGTTCCCGCGGCTCTCCACGTGTTCGCGCCAGCTGATCCCTTTACATAACTTCTTTATATAAGCCGCACCTCCCGCGGGCACTCGGGCCAGCGGGGACTCCTGGTGGCCCATTCCCCGGGAGGCCGCTCGAATACCCAGCCGCCCAGGTCTTGTCACAGTCGACGGAGCAGCCGCAGCCGGGGCCCAATCAGAGGCGAGAACACCCACCTACAAAAAGTAGGCGCCAAATTCCCGCGATCCGCTGCGGCCTCCGGGTCTCCGAAGCCGCCTGCGCGTTGCGACCTCTCATCTCTTTGCCAGTGCTGCGCGCGGAGGAGTTGCAAGCAATAGGCGCCTAATAAATACTGATTGGTTGATGGGATTGGTTGGCTGATTGATTCATAGATTTTTCCTGGGGACCGCCCGGACTGGATTGGCATCCAGTCTCCAATTAGCCCGTTGATCTTGGGTTAAATCATCGCTTCCCATCAGAGCCTCTTTCCTCTTCTGCAAAATGGATAAACTAGGCTTTACTTCCTTGGGTTGCATGGGTTTTTGAATATTTTGTTCATTGCTTTGTAACCCAGTGCCCAATATTTGTTAACTGAACTTACAGATACTTACTGAATTCCTGTAATGTGCTAGGCACCCTTCTAAGTCGCTGGGGGAAGAGCAGGGAACAAAACAGTCTACCTTAGTTGAGGTTCTGTGCGGGAAGGAGACAAATCCTGTCCCTTTACCTTGAGCAAGTTCATCAACTGTGTCTCCATTCCTCATCTGTAAGATGGGAGGAACAGTAGTTGGAGGATTCACTGAGGTTATACAATTAAAGTGCTTAGAACAGGACAGAGCCTTGCACACAATAAATGTCAGATATTATTAAATAAATACAAAGGATAACTTTTGATAGAAAGTGTGATGGAGAAAAAGAATGAGCGAAAGAGTGCCTGCGGGTTGGGGACGAGCCACTTCTAATAGTGTGGCCACTGAACAAAGTTTTTTTTTAATATGTAAAATTTCAAATTTTCACATAAATTGCAAGAATAGTAAAAATATTAATTTACATTTCAGCCAGAAAAACATTGTTTTGCTATATTTTCATTATATTCTTTCTTGTGTGTATATAAAACATGTATTTAGTTTTTCCCTAAACCATTTTAGAGTAAGTTTCAGACATGTCCCTTTACTACCACATACTTCGGTGTGTATTTCCTAAAAACAAGGACATACTTTTGCATAATCTCAGTACAAGTGCCAAAAATCAGGAATTTTAACAACAGCATGATTCTTTGATTTAGTACACGTGCCATATTTAAATTTTGCTAATTGTTCTAATAATGTCTTTTATAGCTCTTTCCAAGGATCCTATTCAGGATCACTTGCTCCATTTAGTTGTAATGTGTCTTTAGTGTCCTTTAATCTGTAAAGGAATTTAATTACTCAGCCTTCCTTTGTCTTTCATGACCTTGACATTTTTAAATAGTTCTGGTGAGGTATTTTGTAGATGTCCCTAAATTTACATTTGTCTAATATTTTCTCATGATTAGATTCATGTTCTGCATTTTTGGCAGAAATACGAAAATACAGAAAGAAAGTTGTGTCCTCAGTGTATCAGGTTGCGAGGCACATAACATTGATTTGTCCTAATATTTGGTGATGTTGACTTTGATCATTTGATTAAGGTACTGTGTGCCAAGGTATTCCACAGAAATGTTAACCGATTTTCCGTTTGTAACTATTAAGTGTCTTATGGAAAGGTTTTTTGAGAATATCCTGTTCTCCACCAGACTCTTACCTGCTGGTTTTAGCATTTGTCCAGGATTCTTGCCTGAATCAATTATTATTATAATAGTTGCAAAATGGTGATTGAAAGGCCTCTGTATTAGTCTGCTAGGGTGGCCGTTACAAAACACCACAGACTGGGTGGCTTAAATTTCTTTTCTCACGTTTCCAGGGGCTAGAATTCCAAGATGGAAGTGTTGGTAGGTTTGGTTTCTCCTGGGACTTCTCTTCTTGTCTTACAGATGGCCTGTGTCTTCACCAGACCTTTCCTCGTTTGGGTGTTTTTATCTTTTGTAAGGACACACGTCTTAATTGGATTAAGGCCCCATCCTAATGGGCTCATTTTAACTTAATCTCCTCTTTTAAAGACCTTATCCCCAAATGTTACATTCTAAGGTATTGGGGTTTATGAATTCAACATGTGAATTTGGTGAGCGGTTTGGGGGAGAGAAACAATTCAGTCTACAGCAGCCTCTTTGGAACGTGACATTTGACTGACGCCAGCCATGCTAAAACTAGGGGCAAGGCATTTTGGGAAGAGGCAACAAGTACAGAAGCTGTGAGACAGGAACAAGATTGATATTAAACTTCAGCCAATTGGTGAGAGTGTAAAATGGTACTACCACCTTGAGGGGTTGGGGTGGGAAAGTTCAGCAGTTTTTATAAAAATTAAATATATGAGAGCTGTCTGGAAAAAATCCAGCCATAATGCCTCTGTTTTTCCTGTTACATGGCTGGATACTTTCCGGACAGCCCTTGCACCTCTACCCTGTGGCCCAGCAACTCCATGCCTTGATATTAACCCAAGAGAAATGAAAACTTACATTCACAAACACAATTGCATACGAATGTGTATCATGGCTTTTCTGTAAGAGTCCCAAGTAGGAAACATTCCACTGTTGATCCATAAATGAATGGATAACCAGATTGTGGTATTCCTATGCTGTGAAATGCTTCGGGGGGAAGGGAAGGGCATGAAGTTTTGATACAACAACATGGATGAATCAAAGTAAGTGTGCTGCATGAAAGAAGCCAGGCATGTAAGTGTACATACTGGATAGTTGTAGAAACAATTCTTAAAAATGCAAACTAATTTATAGTGGCAGAAGGCACATCAGTAGTTGGGGTGGGGCGGGTGGGATGTAATACAGAGTTCCAGGGGAAAACTTCAGGGTGATGGGTATGTTCATTATCTTGAAATTACCTTGTGCTGATAGTTTCAAGCGGGAGATATGTTAAAAACACTTCAGAGTATATACTTTAAATAGGTGCAGTTTATGTACATTAATTTTACAGCTTTACCCAAGAAAACTGTAAAAAAAATGAGGGGAAAAGAGTACATACTACGTGATTCCATTAATAAAAAGCCGAGCAACACATCCATGGTGGCAGAAATGATACCAGTGGTTGTCTTTAGGGTAAGAATTGGCTACTAAGGGGCACGAGGGAATATTCTGGGTGGTAGAATTTTATTGCATGTAAATCATACTGAATAAAGCTGATTTAAAAGGTGAGAAAAAACCCTGCCCCCAGGGTCACCTGCATCTTAGAGCTTGCAAGGACCAAGGCAGCGTGGTGATCAGGCCCGGCCGGCCCTCCCAGTTCCTGCAGTCCTGTAGGGTGAGCGAGCAAGGCGAGTGGGGTCTCTTCCGGTCGGTCAGTTTCCCACCCCGAATTTTAAGAGATTGGATCTGAAGTTCTACGAGAACCACAAAGAGTGTAAATCCTTTTGTACACTGTGAGAAGGACCGGGCTACTTGCAAAATTGTTGCTTGCTTGGCCATTTTTTTTTCTTTATTTTGATTTTTCTTAAGTTATAGCAGTAACCTTATTGTGACTAATAGCCGAGGTTTATTCAAGTTTCTATCTCGCAGGCACAGGAATTGGCAGTGGACTCTCGTGTCAATCCTGTGAGGTAGTTACTGCCTCAGCCCCACGTGACAGAGAGGAGACTGACGGCAGAGGTTGCCCAGCTGGGATTTGGACTGAGACCCCAGGCTTTTCACACCACCTTATCCCACCCAGCCCATGAGGTTTCAGACTCTCTCAGTAGGTCCCTGCCTTTGAGGGGCTAATGTAGAAAATAAGACCTAATGGAATTATGTGATATCAAATAACAGTAGCCCTACAAGCGACACTGGAGCAGGCAAAGGGATAGCAAGGGAGGGTGTAGGCGCTATTTTAGCATGGATGGTTTGGAAAAACCTGTCTAAGGAGGTAACCTTAGAACAGAGACCTGGCTGAGGTAAAAGAATCAGCCAGATGCACATCTGCTGGAGGAACATTCCACATCAGAGCACAGAGCAGGTGCAAAGGCCCTGAGATGGGACCCCAGCCTGCAAGGAGGCCAGCATGGCTGGAGTGAAGGAAATAGGAAGAATTGTGGGAAATGGGAGAGAGATGTGGAGTTGTGGGGAGGGGGCTGTCGTGAGGCAGGGACTGGTGGGTCATGGTGAGGACTTCGGATTGTTAAGCGTTGGCAATATTTCAAGCACCACGGCAAGCGAAGTCGCTGGAGAGCTAACTCTCAGGTCAGATGTTATCCTAAGGACTGTCAGTGAGCACACAGAATGGCGATGCTCCCTTCCCAGTCCCCAGACTTCAGGGGGTGAGAACCAGCCTTGGGGGTGGTTCCATGGGAAAGCAAGGGGTTACAGCCGGGAAGGGAAAGGGGGTGGAGAGGGGGACTGTGGAAGCAGGGCAGCTGGGAGAGGGGGCTGAGTGACAGGTCAGTGGGGAATGAGGAGAGGGGTTTTGGGGTTGGAGGTGGCATGGCGCTAAGGAAGAGAATCGCATGAAATGGCCATGGTAGCAGGGGAGCTCAGGGTGGGAGAGGGTTAAGGGAAGAGAAGCTGACACAGGAGTAAAGGAGGGGGACTTCAGAAGGCTGTGGAGGTGCTGAAGGAAGAAGCTTGAGGTGGGTACCTCAAGGGTCATCTCCAAGAGAGACTGGTGCTTGTCATGCCGCCTGACACCATGCAACTCACAACAGCTATGTGGGAGGGATGGTTTGTCCCCATTTTATAAATGGCAAGATTGAGCCCTAGAAACGGTTCCCTCACAAACAAGTGGAATAGCTGGGATTTGAACCCCGGCAGCTGTAGGTTTTGGTATCCAAGATCTTCACCTTTATACTGACATTCTCAAGCTTGAGTGCACAGAAGTGTCACCTAGAGGGCTGGTTACAGCCCAGAGCGGTTGTTGCTGACGTTGCTGGGATGAGGACCATGCTTTGAGAATGTTACATTGCCCTTAGACTAAGCAAAAAGCTGAGGCGATTGTAGAGGACTGGAGTTTTGGGAAAGAATTTGGGGATGAATTGGAGCTATTACATAGAAAGCGAAACAAAAAGCATGTAAGACACGCGGTGATTACTAAAGGCGAGGAAACAAAAACAATTGATAAGAAAAACATTGTAATCATCATAAACTACCATGCTCAGCTGGAAATAACATTACATTGTCATTATAATGTAAAAACAACACATTTATTTAACCAAAAATTATGATATAATTATTTGGGGAAGATTGGAAAGGGTGTGTGTGTGTGTGTGTGTGTGTGTGTGTGTGTGTAGAAAAAAGAGAGGAAAACTAAATTATTTTCTTTCATAGCTGTAAGTTAATAGAAAAGGTCTAAAATTAGAATATCTTGAGATGACATCATAATCAGGATTGAAGAGGTAACTAAGCAGACTTAGTTATTGCTTCATGGGATGGGACTTGGGAGTGGGACAGGGGTTATTTTTGTTGGAAGCCTCATAGTAGTAGCTAACTTGAAATAGTAACTAAGTCTTAAAGATTATGTATATTTATTACTCGGATTAAAATGAAAATGAAAAATAAGGGTGGGCGTGGGCTTTAGCCACCAGTGAAGCAGCCTGTTAGCTTGGTGGCGCTGTTCAGCTTCTGGCTATGATGTTCACCTGCTATCTTTGTATTACCTAAAAGCATCCGGAAGATTACAAGTACCTAAATCACACCCGTGGGACACTGCACTAGAGAGACATTGCACCCAGGAAGACTCAACAGAGAGGGGCTCTTGTCTATTAAATAAAGATGGAAGCAAATACAGCCACCCTGTTTCAAATTTCAAAAGGTTCTTCCTATTAGCCCCTGAAAAGGCTCAGAAACTCCAACATTTCTTCCTCTCTCATCTGGGAATTGCATAAAAATTCTTTGTCAGGCTATATTTGCTGCAGAAAATTGGTTGCTAAGATCTTAGCAGTTGTTTATGATTTTTGGAGAGAGAAAGAAATATAATACAGTAGCAGCAGGGCCAATGTCTTTAATTCTGTAACTACTGGGGCATTCAAAATCAATGACTGGGGAATCTGGTTGAAATGTACACAACTGTAAGGCAACAAAGCGCCCTCGATCAAAGTGTGAAGTGGGAATTTGATCATTCATTGTTTATTAATAAATTTTTGAATTAATACACTTTGATTCAGCAATGCTGTTTCTAGGATTTACCCTACAAAAATACTATATTGTTTTGAGAGTGGAACAATCTATGTTCAACAAGGATTTTGGTGGTCATTTGTAATAGTCAAACATTAGAACTACTCAAGTGCCAGAGGCGGGAGATTAGCTACATACCACCACACATTTGAGTATCATGCAGCCATCAAAGAGCAGTAATTAGTTCTGTACGTACTACCACAAAACAAATACTTATGTATTCTTACATAAAAAAGCACATGTAAACTGTAATAGAATCTAAAGTGTGACCTCGTACTTTGTTTAAATATATATACGTAATTGCTAACCTTCATTGAGTTGTCTCTGTATTCGGAACTGTCCTAAGTCCTCTATATAGATTAATTTATTATCCCAATAAGCCTATACGGTGGATTTCATTATTATCTCCATTTTCCATAGAAACTGAGGCACAGAGAGGTTACGTGACTTTCTCAAGGCCATACCACTAGGAAAGTGGAGCTTGCATTCAAATCCAGGCATATCCAATTCCAACAGTTATGGTCTTTTCATCATTTTTTTGTATGATTTGAACTTTTTATTCATGTATTTGAGTATTAATTTTAAGTGTGTTTTTTGTAGATACAAAAAAATCCCCAATATAATTCATTTAAGAAAATAACCTGCGATCATGCGGACTACACTCCATCGCTCATTTGCTTCTTAAGTACTGATTAAGCTCCACCGTTTGCCAGCCTGGGGACTGGGATGACTCAAGCCCAGTTCCTGTCATGGAGAAACTCAGGGTCTAGTGAGGATCCAGAGAAAGAAATATCCAGTCCACAGTCTTTTCTCACTCTTGTGCACTGTGATTTTCTTTAGATTTGGGTTTGCCAGTGAGAAATGAGGCTGCACCATAGATAGCAACACTCAAAGTGTGGCTCCTTTCAACTAATGGGAATTGGTGGTGTGCTGGGCCCTGAACATTATACACTGCCTTTCTTTCTCTATAAAACTTATTATCCGTTCAACCAATCAAAAATTTATTTACTGGGCATTAGGCCCTATGTGTGAGTTGGCAGTCTCAGGATAATGAAGACAAGTTTCCTGCTGGCACTATCTGGTATTGTGAGAAAAGTTGTCATGTTTATAAAGTTACAGTTCCCCATTGATGAAAATAATAATAGTAACTAATATTTAAGAAGCCCTTAACAGGCAATGGTTCATATACTTCTTACATATTCTAATTTATTGAATTCTTAACCCTGCAATACACTATTTATTATCTGTTTTACAGATGCAGAAACAGGCACAGAGAGGTTTGGCAACTTGCCCAACATCACACAGCTAGAAAGTGGAAGATCAGGGAATTCCAATCCAAGTACCTTGTAAGTACTTAGAGCAGCACAACCAAAGAGCACTGCTTGTGGTAAAATGATCATAATGAAAATAGTATTAACAACTGTAACAGTACCTGTTGAAAATCACACAAAGCTTTGTGGATTTTAAGAGCCTGCACAGACTTTTCTCAATATTACATGCTTCCAAATGTAAAGTGACTTGCCTGTTTTTCACAATGAGGAGATGGAAAAAAAATTGGGGGGAGACAAATATTTAAGTTCTTAAAGCTATAAGTGAAATAAATGTCTATGTAGGATATTTAATTTATTATTTTACATATGCACATACTTTCAAGATTAGTAATGCATTATTTAATATATTTAAAATATTATATGTTAATAAATAATATATTACTTTAGAAATACTGGAGTTTTTTATGCTCATATTTTATGAAACCATTTTATTCCATCTCTTCCTGTGCACCTTTGATCTCAGTATTTTTATTATCACTGGGGATGGTTTCTGAATCACCCACTTACTTTCTAGATCACATGAATTTTACTCCTATCTAACTTACTTGTGATCCATCACTTTTTGAGCCTTTATACCATGCTGTCACTGTAATATTTTATCCTCAAACTCCCAGTTCACTCAATCTTAGGACGGAATTGTTTTTCCGTTTGTCCTATTGATTTATATTTGCGGTCACAACATCCTAACGTTTTAATATATTGCTTTTAAAAGTCCTCCTTTGATTTCCAGTCAAGATGGCGGAGTAGATAAATGCCACGCTTGCTTCCCCTTACAAGCACAACAAAATTACAACTAAAGCACAGAATAACCATCTTTGAGAATCACCTGAAGTCTAGATGAAGCAAAGCCCTGCAATTAAGGACAAACAGAAGAAGCCACCTTGAGATCAGTAGGAGGGGAAGAGACACAAAGGGCTCGTCCCCTGTGTGACCAACCATTAAATATCGGGAGGGATCTCTCGGCTGAGGAGGTTCCCTGGAGGCGTGAGGTGTTGTAGCCCCACACTAGGCTCCCCAACTCAGGGTTCCAGGGCCGTGGAGGGAAGTGAAAATGTCTGGCTATGAAAACCAGTGGAGATTGTGGATGAGTAGATGGAGGGCAGCTGCGGTCCCAAGTGTTCGTTCCTTCTAAAGGGCCTGTACACAGGCTTACTTGCTGACAAACTTACTCTCTCTGAGATGTAGCGTTGTGGCAGCAGCTTGAAAGGCTCCGGGGACATACAGGGAGGAACTGGATTGTCTGGCTTCAGGACAAGGGCTGGAGGGGCAGCTTTCTCCCGGATGGAGAGCTATTGGAAGCCATTGTTTAAGCCCTCCCCACTTGCAGCATGCAGGCACAGGTGGCTGCCATATCTGAGTCTCCATTAACCTGACTGCCCTAATGACTTCCTGAGACTCTGCCCAACCAAAATTGTGGAACCACCCAAGCTGTTTCCAGTGACTTCTCCATACAAATAGCCTGTCTTGGCTCATGCTTTGGACTTTCCTAAAATCCAAAACCCAAACTAATAGCATCTGACTTCAGCATGTCCTATACCTCTGGCTGGGCAGCCCTAAGCCCAGCAAGAGAGATAGCTGGCCTTGGTCCTCTTGAGGCACCTCCAGCCCCAACATGGGCAGTGGCCAATTGTGGATTGCTTTGTGGCTCATGGCCCGAGGTGAGGTACAGGCTGCAGTTGAACTTAGCCTACAGCAGGGCCCCTTCCAGGAGGTCCCAGGGCCTGCAAGCCCAATGCCAGCTTCAGACCAAGCTGGACTATCACCTGGCCACCTCCAAGGATGACATACCGAAAGGGCACACCTGGCAGGCATCAGAGCCCTGCTAAAGCAAATGCTGCTCTGTAGGGTCAGCCTCTGCATAACAGCTTCTTTACAGCTTTAGCCCGAGGGTTAATCCCTTCCATTGATGTGCCAATAGCAGCCAAGGCTCAACTACAACAGGAGGGCACACACAATCCACACAACGGACACATCCAGAGCACCTAGCTCTGGTGACCAGGGAGACTGTGTCACTGAGCCCCACAGCACACCTATTGCCTAAAGTCACTCTCCTGAGACTGGGAGGCATAGCAGCCCTACCTAATACATAGAAACAAACACAGGGAGACAGCCAATATAGGGAGGCAAAGAAACATGTCCCAAATAAAAGAACAGAACAAAACTCCAAAAAAAGATTTGGACAAAATGGAGACAAGCAATCTACCAGATGGAGAGTTCAAAACACTGATTCTAAGGATGCACAATGATTTCAGGTAGAATTTCAACAAGGAGATAGAAAACATAAAAAGAACCAGTAAGAAATAAAGAATACAGTAACTGAAATGAAGACGATATTAGAGGGAATCAAGATTAGGTGAAGCAGAGGATCAAATTAGTGATTTGGAAGATGAGATAGCAGAAAACACCCAATCAGAACAGAAAAAAAATTGAGGATAGTGTTAGGGGTCTGTGGGACAACATTAAGTGTACCAACATTCACATTATAGGGGTACCAGGAGGAGAAGAGAGAGAAAGCAAATAATTCAAAACCTATTTGAAAAAATAATGATGGAAAACTTCCCTAACCTGGTGAAGGAAATAGACATACAGGCCCATGAAACAGAGAGAGTTCCAAATAAGATGAACCCAAAGAGCCTCACACCAAGACACATTATAATTAAAATTATGTGGATTGCCAAAGGTTAAAGACAAAGAAGAATCTTAAGAGCAGAAACACAAAAGCACTTAGTTACCTACAAGGGTGTTCCCATAAGACTGTCAGATGATTTCTCAACAGAAACTTTTCAGGTTAGAAGGGATTGGCATGAAATAGTCAATGTTATGAAAAGCAAAGATCTACAACTAAGACTTCTCTACCCAGCAAAGCTATCACTTATAATGGAAGGACAAATGAAGAACTTCCCAGACAAGAAAAAGCTAAAGGAGTTTATCAACGCCAAACCAGAATTACAAAGAATTTTAGAGGGACTTTTTTTAAGAAAAACAAATCAGTAATATGAATAATAAAATGGTAATAACTGCATAGCTATCACCAATTACTTTCTATATAAATAGATTTAATGCTATAATAAAAAGATAGGGTGGCTGAAGGAACAAGAAAACAAGACCCTTACATATGCTACCTACGAGAGACTCACTTCAGATCAAAAGACACACACAGACTGAAAATAAAAGAATGCGAAAAGGTATTTCATAGAAATGGAAACAAAAAAATAAACAAAAAGCTAGGGTAGCAATAATTATACTAGACAAGAAAGACTTTGAAACAAAGGCTTTAACAAGAGACAAAGAAGGACACAGTAATCCCCCTTCTGGGTATTTATCCAAGAAAACACACACAAAAACCACTACTTCGAGGGACATGTGTATCCATATGTTCATTGCAGCGTTGTTTACAATGGCTAAGAGACAGGCAGCCTGGGTGTTCACTGATGGATGAGTGGATAAAGAGGAGGTGATACATACATACAATGGAATATTGCTCAGCCATGGAAGGGAATGGGTTTTTGCCATCTGTGGTGGCCTGGATGGCCCTGGAGGGTATTGTGCTGAGTGCAGTATGTCAGAATGAGAAAGACAAATGCAATGTGATTTCGTTTATATGAAATGTGGAATCTAAAGAACAAAATAAAGAAAACAGTAACAAACTCATAAATACAAAGAACATTTTGGTGGTTACCAGATGGGAGGGGGGTTAGGAATTGGGTGAAAAAAAGGGGAAGGGACTGAGAAGCACAAACTGGTTGTTACAAAGTAGTCATGGGGATGTATCGCATAAGGAATACAGTCAATAATATTGTAATATCTATGTATGGTGTCCGATAGGTACTAGATTTATCAAGTGATAGATGGGAGCAGGGTTGGAGGGCAGGAAGAAAACGGTGAAGGAATTAAAAAGTACATATTGGCAGTTACAAAACAGTCATGGGGATGTGAAGTAAAGCATAGGGAATATAGTCATTAATATAATAATAGCTATGTATAGTGCCAGGTGGGTACTAGACTAGTCAGGAGGATGACCTTGCAAATTATATAAATGTCTAACCACCATGCTGTACACCTGTAATTAATATAAAATAATATTTAATGTTAATAAGTAAATAAAATGCAATGGTAAATAAATAAATAAGTCCTCTTTATGAGGCTTGCATATTTCTAAGGGGTCAGTATAATGACTACATCTGTGTTAAAAATTGTTTTCTTGTTTTTAAACCACTTCCTTCAGGAGATTTTCATAAATTCGTATTCTATAAACAATGCCTCCTTGTTTAAAATAAAGTAATTAAGAGAGACTGGGAATATGAAATGTTCTGTGAGCTTTCATAAGAATTTAACTATAAGGCAACCCCCTCTTCCTCCTGAGGGACACTTTTTAGGGAAAACACCTGCCTTATATTCAGGGGTAGACCACCTGCAAACCTCATCTATTGAATGTGGAAAACCTGCCTGTACAAATCTGTGTGGTGGGCACTGTCCTCACTTAACACACGAGTAAGTTGAGACTCTGAAGGAGAGGTGACTCGCCCAAGGTATCTAGCAAGTGGCAGAGGTGGAGTATAACTCGAATCCAAGTCTGTTTGATCCTCTCACCCCTACCTCTCTCCTTAAGCACTGGGGAAGTTTCTAGACCACCTTCCCAATTTAGATTGCTGGGCCTGGTAAGTATGCAGCACTGTACTGACAGAACGCTAACACTAATTTATTATTCTTTTATTGCCTTATGCTTGTATAGCTGTGTGAAATATTTCATAAAGAGAAATGGCAAAGCAATTTGCAAATATACAACCCGGATGCTTAATTTTAATTTCTGGGTTTTTGTTTCAAATCCATGGGAAAACAGGCAGGCTGTTTGCACCATAAACAAATACCCGGGTATCTCTCTGTAGAGATCCCCAGAAGCTGCTCTTAGGTCCCGGAGTGGTATATCTGCTTATATTTGCTTTGTTCTTGGAAAGCAATGCGCTCAGATAGGCGGTGGGAAGACTCAGGGCCCTTCCTTGGGAGTGCAAGGCCCGTTACAGGCGTGTGCTGAAGCTGCTTCCTCACAAGAGCTGATTGTGTGCATCTCTTCCCAGCTATGCCCAGTGACATCACCTTCAGCAGCTTGAAACCAGCCATGGTGGGCATACTGGCACATTGGAAATTGGCAAACATTGTGTCCCAAATGGCTTAACCTCCCTGTGCATTGGGAATAGTAAGAGTACTTCTCTTCTAGATTATTCTGAAGATAAAGCATGTAAAGCACATGACGCTGCTTCCATGTTTATTTACTTAAGTAAGTAATGCATATACAGGATTGAAAAAAAAAATCAAACAACAACAACAAAAAGGTTACAGCAAAAAGTAAGTTTCCTTTTCCACCTTGACCTCCATTCCACTTCCTGTCCTGAAAGGCAGCTTGTTTCTCTGAATCCTTTTAGATAAGTGCTCCGCATATATAAGTGTACACACACACACACACACACACACACACACACGTGTGGCTTTTTAATGGCAGCATATCACAACATTGTCTCACCCCTTGAGATATATATATGAGAGACACACACATACATAGATATCGATCTCTATATCTATCTATCATCTAGCTAGCTAGCTATCTTCATTGTAAACTGGCTTATAGAGATCTAACTTGTTCTTTTAAGGGCTGTCCATTGTTCCGTTTCTGAGATGCTCCTAGCCCTCTGTGGCTGCTATTTAGGTTGTTTCCCATCTCTTGCCAGGACACAAAAATGGGCATTGAATAACCTGTCCTTTGCACATAAACATGAATGTATCTATAGGCTCAATTCCTGGCAGTGGAACTATTGGGTCAAAGGGTATGGGCATTTTCAATTCTGGTTTGATTGTCAAAGTGCTCTCCAACTCACAGGGTAGGTGAGTGCATGAGTCCCCATAGCCTGGGGACATTGTTCAACTTTTTGATCTGTGCCATCTGCAAGTTCTTGACACCCAGATAGATAAATGGTCCTAATTGTTATTATTAATGGAGAAACGGAGGCGCAGGAAGGAGGGCACTTGCCCACCACCACTATCGAGGCATCTGCACACAAAGCAAAAAACGGGTGGGTCCAGATTCAGGTTGACACCATCAGCTCTGCCAGGAAAAGGGGAGCTGACCTTCGGGCACTGGGGTTTCATGAACTTTGCCTTGCAGACTCTTTATCGTCCCTGTTACTCCTGATGAAATTTCTCAGGAGTGTTAAGGATTAAGAAGGTGGGAAGTTCCAGTGCTCCGGGAAGCATTAGGACAGCTCGTTCCCTATCGCTTTCTGAAATACAGACCTTGTCATCTTGCTCTTCCCTTTAAAACTTCCTCCACATTTCTCCAAGATCCTGGACCCAACAGCACCAGCAGCCCTGGGAACTGGTTGGAAGTGCACATTTTGAGGCCCCTCTGCAGACTTACTGAGTTAGACTCTGGAGGTGGGACTCAGCCCTCGGGTGATGTTGATGTGAACTCAAGTCAGAACCACTGCCTTACAGAATGAAGTGGCCCCTTTTGGCCATGTGGCCCCAGCCCACCTTTTCCTTCCCTCTCCCACAACTTCTAAACACACCTAGCTACTGGCTTCTTCTCAAACCTCCTCCATTTTCTCACCTTTATGCTTGGGGAAGAAACCCCCAAGTTGTCCCCCAATTTCTTACAGAACAATTGAAGCTCACATTGTATTTCCCAGCCTCCTTTGCAAATACTTTCTGGCCAATGGGATGTGAACAGAAGTGAAGCGTGCAACTTCTGAAATGGGCTCTCGGAAAGAAGGAGCATGCCTACTCTTTGCTTGCCCCCTTCCATTGGCCAGAATGCAGACAGGATGGTTTTGGACCACGCAAAACGAGGGCAGGGCCTCAGGTGTGGGGGAGCCTTAGAAGGGAAGGGGTCTGGGTCCTCGAACTTGTGGAGTTGCCAAGGAGCCAAAGACCACTTAAGCCTAAACTGTGATAATAGAAAGAAATAAACTTCTTTTTTATTTATTTTTTTAGCCACTGTTTCTTGAGGTCTTGTGAACACAATGAACTCTCTGTCTCCCCCGATATAGTACCTTCTGGTGTGCTGTTCCTCCATCTGCTCGGCAAAGGTCTTCTCTTTCCTTTCAAGGACAAAAATCAAATGCATTTCTTTCCCCCAGGAGAGGTGATTTCTCCTCACCAGGTGCTGTTTCACTTCAGAGTCCTTGTTGCCAGCCGGCATGGAGTCAAGTCACTTCCCCACTAGCGTGGGTGCTCCTTGAGGCAGGGACCAAGCTTTGTCAACTCAGAATGTTCCATAGGTCTGGCTCAGTGTCTGACCCAGAGTCGATACTAGTAAACATTTTTCAGTGGCAATTTCAAGGGAGCCTCTGCATTTCTCTCTGCGCTCTGCTCCATTGTGCTTTGATGAATACCTCGGAGGAAAACTGAGAACCAATTTCTAATCTGGCATAGTGGCTAGAAACCTTTCCTCTTCCCAGAGCTGCTGTGAATCAAGTGGACCGAGAATGGCCCCTAATGGGTGCTTTGGGGATGACCCAGGGAGTCAGGAGTAGGAGGATAATAAATCAAGAGAGAAGAATGTATTATGTCACTGCACAGCCAGCTAAGACCCTTCCTCCACATGCTTGGTCTGAGTGGTGAGGAGAGGCCTCAAGGCCAAGACTTTTGAGAAATTGTGTCACAGCAAGACCTTTCTCAAAAGGCCAATCAGTCGTCGCAGATTCATTTTGCATGCCCCAGGAGCCTCCTGGTTTCTCAGAACAATACTTGTTCCATGGGACCAAGCTATACCAGAACATTCTGACCTTTATTCTGACTCAGAATGAAAAGTCTAAAGCAATAGACTGTCAACTAGATTGGCGATCTCCCTCCCTCCTTTCCTCTCTCTCTCTCTCTGTCTCTCTCAGCTAACAACTCATTAATATTCCATTGGTTCAGGTTCATCAAGTATTTATTGAGTGTCAGCTTTATGCCAGGCACTGTCCTGCCACTTGGAATATAAAGATGAAAAAGATTCTTCTCTCCCTGTCCTCCCTCACTAAGTTTAGGACCAGAGATGTGGACAGATGTCACAATAATGCAGGAGTTTCCAAAGTGAGGTCCAGGCTGCCTGGGAATGTGGGGCTCTTTGAGACTCTTTGAGGAGATTTGTATTATTGTCGTAATCATACTAAGACACTATTTGTCTCCGTTACTCTCAATTTTCATGGGTGTACAGTGGAATTTTCAGGAAGCTGCAAAAATGTGATGTCACAACACATTATAATGCCGAAGCAGACGTGAGAAGCCAGTTGCCTATGAAGTCAGATGTTAAAGAGATTTGTAAATTGGTAAAACTTTGTCATTCTTCTCACTATTTTTGAAAGTGTATTTATTTTTCATAAAATATTTTGTTTATATTAAAATGTAATGGGTTTATTATTGCTTTAAAGGTAAGTTAATAAATACTTTAAAAATGTCTCCATTTCAATTTCCAATATAGTAAATACTGATTGATATTACACACAAAATTTCTTTGCAGTCCTTAATACTTTTAAAAATCTTTTCATTTTGAGATTATTGTAGATTTCCATGCAGCTGTAAGAAATAATATGGAGGGATCCTGTATACCAGGGGTGTCCAACTTTTTGGCTTCCTTGGGCCACATTGGAAGAAGGATTGTCTTGGGCCACACATAAACTACACTAACACTAATGATAGCTGATGAGCTAAAAGAAAAGAGGTCGCAAAAATATCTCATAATGTTTTAAGAAAATTTACGAATTTGTGTTGGATCCCATTCAAAGCCATCCTGGGCCACCCTTCACCCAGTTTTTTTTCTAATGGTGACATCTTACATAACTTTAGCATAATATCACAACCAGGAAATTGGCAGGGATCTAATCCACAAATTGTATCCAAATTTCACCAGTTTTTCATGGACTTTGTGTGTGTGTGTGTGTGTGTGTGTGTGTGTGTAATTCTATCCACCTTTATCACTCGTGCAGATTTGTGTGGCTACCACCAAGAGACAGAATAGTCCCATCCCAAGGATCTCTCATGCTACCCGTTTGCAGCCACAGCCATCTCCTTCTCTCTCCTCTCCCGAATGCCTGTTGTCCCTCTCTATAATTTTATGTCAAGAATGTTATATAAATGGAATAATACATTATGTAACCTTTTGAGATTGCCTTCTTCCACTCAGCACAATTCCCTTGAGATCCAGCCAATGCGTTTATCAGAGCATTCCTCACAATGTCTGACTAGTGTTCCGTGGTATGGATTCACCACATTTTGCTTAATTATTCTCCTGTGCAGGAACATTTGGATTGTTTCTGATTTCCGGCTATGATGAATAAAGTTGTTAGGAACATTTATGTACAGTTTTGTGTACATTTTCACTTCTCTGGCTCAGATATCCTGAAGTACATTTGCTGGGTAGTAGGTGAGCGCATGTTTAATTTTGTTAACAAGTCCCCCCCCCATTGAATTTTCTGCAAATTTTGAAAAACAAATACAACAAACCATTTCCTTGAAAATCTATCACGTGTAGAATTTTCTCTTGCATGGCTATACCATATTGCATTCTGACCAGCAGTTTATGTGTGACATAGCTTCTCTGCATCCTCACCAGCATCTGGTGTTATTACTGCTTTTTATTTTAGACATTCTGATAGTTGTGTAATGATATCTCATTGTGGTTTTAATTTGTATTTCCTGATGGGTAAGGATGTTGAAAATATTTCATATGCTTATTTGCCAACTGTATATTCTTTTCAGTGCTATATCTGTTTATGTCTTTTGCCCATTTTCTAATTGAATTGTTTGTTTTCACTCTTGAGGTTTGAGAGTTCTTTAATGCATTCTAGATGCCAGTCCTTTGTCAGATATGTGGTTTGCAAATGTTTTCTTCCAGTGTTTTTGTTCTCTTCACAAGGACTTTTTTCAGAATAAACCGTTTTCATTTCAAATGATTCAACTTCTCTCTCCTTTTTTTCTTTTATGGATTATGCTTCTGGTGTCAAGTCTAAGTACTCTTCACCCGGCCTTAGGATCTGAAGATTTGCTCCTATGTTTTCCATTTCCTAAAAGTTTTATAATGTTACATTTTAATTCTAATCCTCAATCTATTTTGAGTTAGTTTTTGTATCATTTGTGAAGTTTAGGTAGAGGGATATTTGCCTATGTATGTCATTCATTTGCCTATGAATGTCAATAATTTAAGGGATCCTGAAGCAAAGATTTGAGAACTTCTACAGTGAGGTGTATAAGGTACTCCAAGACAGATATGCATAATACAAAGTGCTATGGGAAGGTTAACTTGGAGCCAGGCAGTTCTGGAAGACTTTCCGGAGGAGGTGATGTTTGAATTCTGTTTTGGAGAATGAATAGGATTCTATCCAGTAGAGGAGAAATCGTGTTTTCTTTTCTCAGGCTTCTACAGCCAGTGATAGTCTCAGTGATGAGGTTAATTTTAAAAGAGGGAAGTGTGGAAAATAAAGAGAAGAACCTAAGGAGTGAGGCAGAGCTTAGTTGAAATCCTCAGTTTTCTTATCTTTAAAGTGGAGAAAATAGTAATTCATTCTTTTTTTTTTTTTAATTAATTAATTTATTTATTTGCTTTTTTGTATGTGAGTAGCTCCCTGACTGGGAATCGAACCCAGGCCACAGCGCTGACAGCGCCAGCGGCAAAGCCCTAAGCTACTACACCACCAGGGAACTCCCAGTAATTCATTCTTTTCAAAGAAACTGTGAGGGTTAAGTGAGGTAAGTGTGTAGACTGGCAAGCACGGCACCTGACTCGTGGTAGGCCCTCAATGAATTACCTCCTCTGCCTCTCTCATGATTTCCTTGAGCTTTTCTCCATGTTTTAAAGTTAAACCCTTCCTTTGATATTCAGCCTATATGTGATTTCATCCCCCCCCCCCCATATTAATCTAGATGAGTGGTTCTTAAACTTCATGTATAAACCATCTCAAAGTTGATACTCAATACTTAATCATGGAAGCCTTCTTTAGACACAGATTACCGAACTTCTGATTTAGTAGGTCTGGGGTGGGACCCAAGAATTTGTATTTCTAACAAGTTTCCAGGTGATGCTTGTGCTGCTGACCTGGAGGTGACACTTTGAGAACCACTATAGATATTTCCAATAATTATCTCAGTAAATTGTATAGAAAAAAAATCAAAATATTCATGTTCTACACATAATAGATTTTCAAGGTAATGGCGTGGAGTGTTTGTTTTTCAAAATTCGCAGAAAATGCAGTGGGGAGATTTCTGGTTTTAAGACAGCTGAGTTTTGTTTTGTTTTTAATGCCAGTGAAAAACATCTAACATTTTCAATGTGCCATCTTAACCACTTTTAAGTGTACAGTTCTGTAGTGGTAAGTATAGTCAAGGGTGGCTGAGTTTTGTTTCTCTCCTATTCTCTTCTCATTAAGTCCGTTCCAGACAGTGAGCAGAGCATGCAAACACTCTCTCCGTCTTGGATGAAACCGGAGTCGGCTCTAACCCTGAAACAAAATAAATGGAGACAGGAACTGGGTTGGGGAATGACGAACGATTTGGCAGAGATGAAGAGGGTCCACCATTGTGCCTGAAGAGGGCATATGTGTATTGAACAGCTAATTCACCCCTAAATGCCAGAAGGCTCGGGAATCAGCAGAACCAGGTATTTTGGGATGTGGGGGTACAGCAGCACTGACTGAAAGTCTTTGTTATGGGGCATTTTGACCCCATGCAGCCAGGGACTTCTGCCCTCAGAGGATACTAGGGGTTTCATCTCTGGAGCATTTGAACCAGAGAGGTTCCAAGTTCAGTGACCACAGTCCCGACAGAAGGGGAAGTGTTGGTGGGGTGGAGGGCTGAGCTCAACACAGAGGTTGCCTAGAAAAACAACTGCGTTTCCGGGGGTGACGCCCCGGGCCCATTCCCAGCTGAGCTCCAGGGGTGTTACATCTGGGCTGATTACGTCTGGGCTGGGGAAGCAGCAGGGCACTGGAGCTCAGTTAGGAAACCTAACTGCCCCAGAGAAAAGACCTGCAACTTCTCGGGAAGTCCGTGGCCCTCCAGTGATACAGCAGTTGTCAGCCCCTCTCCAAGCTGGCGACGCTTACAGTCAGCTTTTACGTGGAAATAGAGAGCGTCAGCCAGTGAGGTAAGCTTCCAATCTGAAGGAGAGAGACCGAGGTAAAGGATGTTGCTGGGACAGCAGTTCGCTGTGGCTGTGGCTCTGGCCTTCTCTGGGCCTGTCGGGGCATCTGCACATGAGAGCTTACCTATATAAAGGACCCTTCTCCTGGGCGCCCCTTTCTGTGTCGCGTGCACATGGGCTCAAGTCTGGGGTGGGACCAGCAGATTCTCCAGGGGAGTGTGAGATGCACTAAGAAGTCACGAGCCACGTATCGATCGGGGTGCTAAGCTCTCTCCCTGGTTTGTTCCCTGAGCATATTTTGCATTCTCACACCCCTGGGACTCGCACACGCAGCCCTTTGACTGCAGCACCTTTCCCTTTTTGGGAGAGTTCATTCCTGCTCTTCCTTCCAGACTCATCCGAAATATCTAGTTTTCCAAAAATAAACCCTGACCCCCAACGTCTGTCCGGGTTGGGTGACCCCTCAGAGCCGTCCCAGAACTCTGTGCACCTTCTTCATCTCCTTTAGAGGGATGTGTCTCTGGATGCAAACGCCCCTTTGCTCCCAGCAGCCTGGCTGGAGAGCTGAGTGATAATATCCTGGCAGCACCTGGTGGCCCAGGCTCAGGATCAAGTGCTTATTAATGGGGCTCAGAGCCGGACTGGTGGGTAGTTGGGAGAAATCAGCTCAGGCTTTTGAATTACACTTCAAAGCTCGGTGGAAGGCAGAGTAGCTGACTGGAAAAAGAAAAGGGGGGAAGACAGGGCAGTTATTAAAACTCTTTTTGCCTCTGTTTTTAGGCTACCTAGTAGGGCCAGGCTTGCTGAGGCTCTTTCAATACTGTGAACTTGAACTTGAATGTGCTCAAGGGAATTCAAGGTCAAAGTAACACCCCAACTCCCTGATTCAGCACCAGATGCTAGCATCTGTCAGGAAAAGGGTGCGAAGTGTCTAAGTCAATCCAGCTCTAACCCACATGCTCTGTGGAATATTTTAAATTTCAGGTCTGATCATTCCAACCTCTTCGCTCTACCTGAGTCTGGTTCTGATGTTTTCTCTATCACTTCAAACTGCGTTTTGCCTTGTAGTATGCCTTGTAATGTTTTGTTTGAAAGTGGGACTGGTTAAAGGGACTTGGGTCACTAGGCCTGCAGTGATGTGGTAAGGGGTATAGCAGGGACAGGGGGCGTTCTCTCATCCTATGATTGTGTCTCAGTCTTCTAGTGAGCCTGTGTCTTTGGGCTGTGAACATCCCAAGTCCTTCTCAGTTTTTCTCTCCCTTAGGTGAGTCAGGATGGCTCAAGAGGGCTGGGGTTGGCTACTTCCCTTTGCCCAGGTCGGTTTGGCTCTGATAAAACCCCGCTAAGTAAAATACTTTTTCCTGAGGGCCGGCCTTGTTAAGAAGAGGGTGCTGTGGTGTATTTCAATATATGTTGTATTTCCCATCCCCCTGCCAGAAGCATGAAGAGATGTTTTTCTCCCCAATTCACTGAAATTCCAATATATTCACTGTGAGTACCTGATCAAGCTCCCAGAGGTACAACTCTCACAACGGTGGGGGCGCCCCGTGACCAGGTTTCCCTCTAATTTTTATCTCTCAGTCTTATTCACACTAAGCCTCCAGGAATTCATCAATTATAATTCAGACTTTCTTACCCTGGCACTGGTTCCCATGGAGATTTCTGCTCCAGTAAGTTGTGATTCTCTTATCTGCCTGTCAGTTTCTCTAATTTGGGGGGCAGCAGTTTGCCCGGTGACCTCACTCTTACAGATCTAAGGAGAGTTGTCTTGCTTGTTGTTAGGACAGACTGACAACTTCCAAATTGTTTACATGCTACACTGGGAGCTGAAAGTCAGTGATTTTGTTTTGTTTTGTTTTATTTTTTTACATTTTTTTATTGTGGTACAATATACACAACATAAAATTTATCATTTTAACCATCCTGGAGTGTCCTATTCAGACTCATTAAGTGCATTCACATTGTTGTGGGACCATCACCACCATCTATCTCCAGAACTTTCTCATCATCTCAAGCTGAAATGCTGTAACCTTTAAACAATAACTCCCCATTATGTAAGTGCTAACTTTTATATTATTGTTGATGCTATTATTATTATAGTGTAGTGAGCAACAGTGATTGTTCTGTTAGGACACTGGGCATCATTCTTAAGAACATGTTTCAGGTGGGCACCATGACATACTTTTAAGAAAGGGGCTGGTGGGATCAGTGTGTATGTTTTTTGGAGGAAGGGTCACTAACGGGGAAAAACCGGGGGCTGAGTGTGGTGTTGGTGCTCATTCAAGACAGAGCTAAAGCAAGCTGCCCGGAAAGTGTGTTCTAAATGGAAACATTTATCAGGGTAAATGTCCTGAGTCCACACTGACTTCATTTCACTGGTTTTGTTTTATTGTTTCATTTGCTCAGGAACCTTGGAATTTTCACAGAGACGAATGGGAAGATTCCATGCACTAATCTCATTTCCAAATGTAATTGGCACCTGAATTACGAAGCTCTCTGCTTCCAAAGGCTGCGTTAACAGAGCCATCCATCCTCTAGGTGGGCCAGCATGCCACTGTGATGCATGTTCATTACTCCAGCAACAGCAAAGGAGTGGAGTTGGTACAACCTTTCTGGAAGGCGATTTGGCGATAGGTATCAAAATTTTAAATTTCTGGAGTTGTCAGTCCAGCAATTTCATTTCAAGGATTTAGCTTATCTCAAAGAAGTAATTGGACAAATGGGCAAGGATATTTGTAAAGAGATGTTCAATGCACCTTTGTTTATAATTGTGAAAGACTGGAAACGCTCTAAATGTCCATCAATAGAGGACAGTTTACATCAATCATGGCACACAAAATGGTGTGATTATTATGCAACTGTTGCCAAAGATCAGGTAGAATTGTATGTAAGAAAAACCCTGCACAGTTACTTAGACATACCCTGCAGAATGTTGCCATGGTTAACATTTTCCCAGTAGAATGCCTCTTAGTTTATAATACCCAAACTTGATAGTGTATATGTCTCTCTCAATAATGATGCTTTTATGGGCTAATACAAAAAATTATATTTACACCCCTAAAACTCAATAGAAGATTCTAAACAAAATTATATGGAAGAAAAAAATTTCACATTATATCCCCACTGCAATTGGTAGATGACATAGGAATGTTGAACAGTCAGCTGAGTGACCCCAATTCTCCAGCACCAATCGATCGGGCTGATTAATGCAGTAGAAGTTACTGGGTGACACTTCCAGGAAAGCTTTTATGAAAGGAACAGACCCCATGTCCTTGCCTCCTTTGGCCCTTTTGCCTCTTTCTGCCTGCAACATTGATTTGTTGTCTAAAATACAATAACGTCATGCAGCCACGAGGCTAGAAAGCCTGAAGACGTAGGTCCGTGCCCTCCAGCAGAGAGCAAAGCAGGGAAGAGGGGGCATGCCCAGGACTTCCTGTTACAGGAGACACGGCAGCCTTGGTTGTTCTGTTGTCTCTTGCTTTTCTGCCACAGGCTTCCAAACATGATCCTGATACAGTTTCTATTTTCATTTTTCCTTCTTTTTCTTTCTAAAAGCAGATGATAAAAATCTATCATGTACCATTGTAATAAATGTAATTAGATTAATCAAATAAAAAGACACAAGAAAAAAAAAATCGACTGAGTAATAGCAAAAGGTTGTGCACTTTGGCTGTTGCTAGAGGTGAGAGAGGCCATGTGGCCGTACAGCAAATATTTAACCACCAATTTCATTGTCGATGATTTGGAAGTAATGCTGAGTATCTCACATCTAATATGATAGTTTTAAAAAATATATGTGTACGAGTTAATTTGTATTCATATATAATTTATGTATTACAGATACATTATTTTTTTACTGAGTTTTAGTAAAATTTCAGGAAATTGGTTGAAGGTTTTGGCTAATGCGTATATATATTTTTTCTGTTTAATATAACGGGAATAGGTTTCCTTTGGTATTTTCATTAATAACATCTGTGTTTTTAGGACCCAGTAGTGGAATAAGCCAAGTCTGGGAGGGGACCCTACTGCCCTAAGGCCGATCCCTATCTCCACTGTTCCCCAGTTCCAATTAGGCCCTTTCCGTCTCTCAGGGCTCAGGACCTGCCCACCTGCTGACCCTCACAAGGGCCCCAGACCCTGATCACATCTGGCACAGCCCCAGAGCCCTCATTCCCACAGCTGAGCTGGGCCTTCCCCATTCTAATATCTCCTCCTTCTGCCACCCAGCACTCCCAATCTGGGGAGAGGAGCTACTTTTTTAGGTTTCCACCTGGAGCCCCTCAATTGCCCCACCAATTTCAAGTCCTCCCACTGACAGATGATCTCTCTCAGCAGCCATATGGAGGGCTGGGAGCAAACAAGCAATAAATGCACAATTGTAATAGAAGTAAAAACAAACAAACTCAAAACTCAAAACCGAAAAAACTACTACATTAAAAACCAGATTATGAACAGATGCTGCTGTCAGGTATAGGGGCAGAAAAGACTTGAGGGAAACTTCCAGAACCTCCTTGGGATTTCCCTTCCTTGCTCATGGCCAGAACTTGGTCACGTGACCCATTCTTAAACCAATCAGCGGCGAGGGGAACGAGAGCAGCACCAAAAGTTGAGACCCGAGAGCTCAACCTCACCTGCATATCAGCAATACCTGAAAAGTCTGATGCCTGAGCCGTAACAGACCAACAGTCTGTTATTTCTAGTGATGGGACCTGGGGCTTTGTGTGTGTTTTTAATTTCCTAGGTATTTTTGAGAGGTAGCAGGGATCAGAAGCACTCTTTTACACTAATTCCCCTGGGGCTAGGCAAGGAACTGTGTCCCCCAAAGCATGTGGCCACTAGACACCTGAAGGTCACAGGGACTGGCCTTAGAAATGATGCAGAGAAAATGATGGGCAGTGTTTGAGATATCCCAGGGCTGTCCGCAAAGTACCCAGCCAGTACAATAGAAGCCTTTATGGCTGGAGTTTTTCTAGAGAGCCCTTGTATGGTGTGCTCCTATTTCTTTAGGTTAAAAAATAATATACATATATAAAATGACATGTATGCCAAAAAAATTCTGAAAGACGGTAGATCAAATTTTTAATAGTGATGAGCATGGGGTGGGGTGGGCTGGAATTAATTACAGCTGATTTTCACGTACGAGTTGAAGTTTTACAATGGACATTAATCACATAATTATAAACACAATGAAGAGACATGCATTTTGGAATAAAAGTTTGGTGGGGGTTTTTTTGTTTTTTTTTTTAAGAATGATGAAATACTGCTTTATCAGTATTGGGGCAGCCTCTGTGGGGTGAGCCCCGGTCCTTGTTCAGGAACTCATTGCTATGAGCTTAAAATTCTTTACTGACCCAGCAGGAATTCCTCTTCTCCATTTGACCAGGAGAAAGGGGAACTGTGACCTGGACAGTATCACTTCCCTGGCCAGTGACTGGGTCAAACCAGGATATGTGATGCAATCATGGCCAATAAGATGTGAGGCGGCATCTGCTGGATATCTTTCCTTATCACCACGTGTAATTCATTTTCTTCTTTTTAACTCTTGCTCGTTACTCACTCGTGTGGCTGTGTCATGATTTGCCCTTTCATGGTATCGGCAGATCCTTGGTGTGTACATGCAGCAGGGAGGGGGCCCAGACCCTGAGCACCGTGCCTGGCCCACAGCAGGCACCCGGAAAGGGTTTGCTGTTGAGAGGAGAGTGTACCTGAAATCTGCAAAATGCCATGTACACGTAAGGTCTGAGCAGAAGGCTGGGCTCACCTCACCACTGCATCTTACTCCGTCCCAGTATTGTCACCTGTATTAGGGGTCATCTCTGGATGGGAGAGATCCACCGGCCCCTGTGCGCACCCAGTGCGGACTGGGTGGGACTGCTGAGAAACAGTGAGCCTGGGGGCAGCTGGGTGGCCAGCTGAGGCACAGCTGGATGAAGGATACAGCCAAGACTCGGGTGCTCAGGTGCTCAAGAGGGAGGTGAGGGCATTGAGTCAGTGCCAACGAGGAAAGATCACGAGTTTCAGTGGCTGTGGACTTCAGCAACTCATTTAATCAGGACACCACTGACCAGACAGGGCACGGGACACCTGGTGAAACCAGCAAGGACCCAAAGGACAGCAGGAAGCCCACCTTTTCCCATTGCCATGAGAACATTTGCCCTGCACCCAGATGTCATCTTCAAGAGAAGGAAGCTGAGGAGGAAACATTTGAAGGGAAAAAAGGCAGCCCCCGTAGGCTTTTAAATGGATAACCAGACACCTTTATGAACGTGAAGCTGTTAGAAAACACAGATACAGGTTTTCAGGCAGAGGTAGCACCACACCAATAGGAGGCATTCGGAAATTGTGAGGTGCTTCCCTCCACTTTTGTGTTATGAAAACTTTCGAACACAACACAAAAGTAAAAAGAATAATTAAACACATACATCCATCACCTCGATCTCTCGGTTGTTATGTTTCTTTCTTTAGACATAATTGCTTTATCTATTTTTTTCTAAAGTAGTTTAAAGTAAATTACAAACATCCTGACATTTCACCCTAAATGTCTCTCTGAAAAATAAGAACATTTTTTCCTGTATAGTGTGGGGGCGTTCTTGGTTGACACTGACACCTATGTGGGTGAGGGGCAGGGATGCTAAATGCTTTGTAATGTGTGGTTTACTTCGGCCCAAGGAAGAATTGTCTGGTCCAAAGCCCGACAGCATCATCTTGTAGAAAGCCTGGTCTATAGAAAGACAAACGTGTGGGAGTTATGTACGGGGGGGAGGTGGGAAGGGTGCTATCATATATTTAGTCATCGTACATATATATATTATAAAAGCACACATAAACCGATAAGATGTGGGAACATTAAAAAATAGCTATAAGCAAGCAGTAGGGAAAAAAGCACCAATAATCCATCCCCCAGGGGAGATTATACACCAAAATAACATTTGAAATATTTTCTCTATCTTTTTACTATATAAAGTAAAAAGAGAAAATATATATACTGTGTGTGTATGTACACACACACACACACACACACACACACACACACACACAAGCTGTCCAGAAAGTATCCAGCCATATAACCATTCTCATTATAGTGACAATGGCTGGATATTTTTCCAGAGAGCCCTCATATATATCTGTATACGAGAGGTGTCCGGAAAGTATCCAGCCATGTAATATGAAAATTAGAGGCATTTATGGCTGGATGTTTTTCCCAACAGCATATACCGAGGTTGCCAAAAAAAATGTATTCACATGTTACCTATGTACTACATAAATACTGATGGTAACCACATTGAGCACCTCTTGTCATTGCAGAAGTCAAACGTGACTTGTATTCGTCTTTTGCTGTCAGTATATATTGAGTGTTTCAATTTTAATACAGTTTTTTCCTTTCTTAAAATGTGTATACATTTTTTGGCATACCTGTGCGCGCGTGCGTGCATGTGTGTGTGTGTGTGTGTGTGTGTATATATATATATACACACACATATACATATACATATACACACATTATACACATATACATGTATGTACACATTATACACACATATACGTATGTACATATTATACACACATACGTATATATACATTATATACACACACATGTATATACACACATATACATATGTATACATTATACATACATACATATATACACATTATACACACATATATGTATATATACATTATATATACACACATATATGTATGCACACACACACATATGCAGATTCTCATCTTACAAAGGCATATTTTTCATTGGTTCCTTAAGTCTCCTGACCCCTGCCCACACGCCACAATCCAGGAGGGTCAGGAGCAAGAGGAGATTTGTTTCTGAAATGAAAAATATCCCACATTAAAAAAAAATGATGGGTTGCTTGTTAATTTGCTTCCACCCTACTTACTCATGACCTCATTTAATCCTCAGAATGGTTTTATGATGTCGGGCTTATCATGCCCTTTTTCCTAAGGCTGGGATGATTTCCTAAGGCTGGGGGCGTTTAGGAAGCCCCCCTCAAGTTTCCGCAGCCTGTGCGCTTCACCGTTCAGACTTATAGCCTCTGAATCCAGCTCTCAGCTCTTTGCCCAGCTCCTGGGGTGGTGGGCAGTGATGGCGGGAAGCAACAATACTGGGGACACAAAACAGGCACTTGACCCAGGGATCTTGGGAGATGGGAGACTCACAGACCCTCTTCTACTGCATTTTAAATATCAAGTAGGATGGATCCAGTTTGGAGGAGGTCCCTCTTTTCCCCTTTGATGATCTACTTCCTGGAGGGTATCTGGGGAGGAAGAGATTACCCACCTATGTCTGTGTTTGCATGCTCTGGGCCAGTACCTAGAGTGCAAACACAAACTACCTGTAGTAGGTGTTGAATTAGGCTGCAAAGTCTTTGGCATTCTTTCCATTCAAGAGGAGGGATCTATGTTCCTCCCCTTGAGGCTGGGCAGGCTCAGTGACTGCTTGACTAATGGAACACAGCAGAAGTGGAGTGGTGTCCATTTTCAGGCCCAGACCTGTAAAGACTGCAAACTCCACATTCTGTTTTTTGCTCTCAGCACCCAGCTGCCATGCTGTGAGGAAGCCCAAGAAGCTCTGTGGAGAGTCTCATGCAGCGATAATGGAGGTCACCGGTCTAGAGCCTCAGCTGAACTGTGAGGCATCAGCTAGCACTAGGCTGACCAGACGTCCCATTTTAAATGGGACAGAAAACAACGGTACTGTCCCATTTCAAACGGTACATGTGGTCAGCCAACCGACACCTTGAATGTGGCGCAGTGAGACTAGGCCGACCACACGTACCATTTGAAATGAGACAGTACAATTGTTTTCTGTCCCATTTAAAATGGTATGTCTGGTCAGTCTAGCTAGCACCAATTTGCCACCCATGGGAGTGAGCCAGCTTGGAAGTGAATCCTCCAGCCCTACTATAACATCCCCAGCTGCTAATCCTTTCCCAAATTGCCGTTGTGAGCAAAGTAATTGATTGTTGTTACTTTAAGCCACTATGTTTTGCAATGGTTTGTTATGCAGTATTAGATAACCAGAATACCACCATTTTCTGACCTGATCCTCTAAGCCAAATTATATACGACACCTTTCACACATACTGCCTCCTTTAATTCTCATACACTTTTTCCCTAAGGTAAGAAAAACCAATAGCTAACATGCACTCAGTGCTTGCTATATGCCTAATGTAGTTCAAAATCCTTTTGTTGTACCAATTCATTTAATTGTCCCAATAACCCTGTTTCACAGGGACTGTAATCCTCATTTTACAGATGTGTTAACAGACACAGAGAAATTGGCGAACGTGCCCCAAACCATGCAGGAAGTGGCAGACCCAAGCACTCAGTTGCCTGATTTGAATGCTAACAATCCTAACCACTCTTAATTCCCTGTCTCTCAGGCAAGGGGTTGATGAGAAGACAGTATCAGAGAGGTGAAGTGACTTGCCACGGTTGCACAGCTAATGAATGACTTGGGACCCCTTATCCTCTGGGCTCCTCCATGCTCTTTTGGGTCTGTCTCTGTAAGAACCGTGGCTGGCTCTCAATCACTGGTGGTGTCTCTCAGCTTAATCTGCTTCCCTACTCTGCAGCTGTGGCATCCAGTGCCCTTTGGCTGTCCCCACACACCCAATTCAATCCCCAAAGCACAGGATTTTTCCAGTTAAGAAAGTCCTTTAGAAGAATGTGCCTCAGGCTCAGAAGGCCTTTCGAAAACAACTTTCCAACATTCCAAGAATAGTCTGTGCTTTGAACACCACCTGGCTCAGGGCCACTGCTCCTGTCTTCTTCCTGCCATCTCGCCCCTCTCCTGCACCTTCTGCCCGTCTGCTTTGCAAATGAAAGATGAGGGCAAGCAGGGCAGGATGTCAGGGGTAGGAGAAAGTGAGCATGAGCTCTTAAGTCACACAGACTTGTGTGACCTAGGGTAATTATTCAATCTCTCTGAACCCCTACTTACTTACCTGTAAAATGGGGTTATGAATAGCTTCCTCCTCCTAGGGTTGTTGTGAGGATTAAGTGGAGCAGCGTTTGTGCTTCCCAGAGCTCCCTTCTGTTTAGGACCTGTTGCCTGTATCACCACGGTAAATAACTTGAGGGAAAATGTCTAGAGGCTGCTGTAGAGTCCTTTGTGGCCATCTGCTGAAGCCCATGTGTCTGCTCATCAGTGCAGAGGAGCAAAATATGCCTTCTGCTGCCTCTCTTCTGCCTTGCAGATCTATGTGAGTGCCTTTCGTTGGCAGATCCAACCTAGAAACCTGTTGGCAAGAGATTCTGGGGAGTGTATCCTCCAGGCCTCTTGTCCATTTTATAGGAGAGAGACTAGAAGGATGATATGGTGCTGAGTTACCAAGAGGAAATCGAACATACTTTCATTTCTAAAAAACCGATGGACCAGGGCAATGGCTATCCCAGACCAACAGGCTTCATCAGAGGAGGTGGACGCGGTAGAGTTGAGAGTGGAGGAGAACAGGACTTACTTTATGGAACCTGAACAGGCTAGTGTCTGAGTCTCAGGCATTTTGGCAGCTAGCTAGGTTAGAACATGTGACCTGGCTCAGCCAATAATGTGTATCCTACACTTCAAATCAGGGGCTAGTACACAAGGATGATGGAAGGGTGGAGAATTGACTGTGGTGGCAGAGGCAGCAAGGACTACAGTGGTACTCTCTTTCTGGGGAGCAGTAGTGCGTGCCACGCCTGCCATAGTGTTCTGTGATCAGTTCTGTTGGCACAGTTGTGTAAGCCACCAAAGCAGTGTCCTCGTTAGACTAGTCCTGTGGCACGGTTTAGGCTATGATTTTGGTTGCAGGTCCACTGGGCTAACAAATATCTTTTCAGTAAGTTCATTTCCTGCTTACATTAGTCAAGGTCAATTCTCTCACTTGCCCCTGAGTTCCCGCCAACACTGAACTCAGGAGGTCATTGTGAAGATTAAAGGTAAAGACCTTAGTACAGGTCCTGGTCGTTGTAAGCACCCTGTATTAGTCAGGCTCTGTTGCAGATAACAGAAAATATTCAGACCAGGTTAAAGCCAAAAGAGATTGAATGCAGGTCATCAGGTTCTTGCAGGATTGTTGGAGCAGGTCCTCGGTAGAATTTCCAGGAATGTCTCCCAGAATGTCTCAACAAGATCGGCCTGCCAAGAAAGCTTCTCAGTCCTCCACAGTCAGGAAGATGAAGATTCAGGAAGTCCCTGTCCCAGTTGCGGCTCCAGGACCACGTTGCCTCAGCTGAGATGCACAGATTGGGAAACTGGGCTAGCACTGTTGGTTCCGGGGCCAAACGGCCTCTGCCTTGATTGATGGAAACAAAACAGATGTCCACGACCTTCCTCTCAACAAAACAAACCTAGGTCCCCGTCACTGGACCTCTCCTATCACTGCTGCAGAAGAAAGAACTGCTTCCAGAACACTCTTGTCAGTACAGAGTAAAAATGCATTTTCCACCTCACTTCTAGCTTCCGTGTTTGGAAGGTGGGCGTTGACTCAATGACCCAATCCGTACACTAAGGTTTCCCAGCCTCTAGCGTGCAGGAAAATGTGCACAAAGGCATGGAGTGGAGTGGAGCTAACCGATTCATGATGTCAGAAACACACCCCAAATGTAGGAGCCACGTTTCCTGTTTACTGCACTTACCACTGCTGCTTTGTGGTGCCTTACTTTGCTGCTACTCTCAGCGCATGCGCAGTCTGCTCCCGCTGGACTAAGAGCCCAACGAGGAAAAGGTTGGCAGCCACAGCTTGGGTCTTCTAAGGCAGAAAGATAGAAAGTGGGTAGAATGTCCATTTCTGCTGTGCTCAGGTGAGCCAGTTTGACAGGACAAAGAGCCTTGCCCTGTCACTTGTCTCTGCAAGCCTGGAGGCCTAGACCCAAAACTAATTCCCCCAAGGAGGCCCTGAAAAGGTGACTCTGTGTGATGCCTCTGGACCACATGTGGGCAGAAGAGGCCAATGCCTGAGACGGGTAGAAGGAAAACTCTCTCCCACCCATCTGAGCTATCTTGGTAGGGTACCGATTAAGAAGGAAGAGAAGCAGTAGAAGACACGGGGGTTCCTGGCAGCGGCTTCTGGGTTCTGTCTGACAAGAAAGATGCTGAGTGAGGCATCTGGAACCGGAGGTCTGAAATAAGGACAATTGGGCAGCATGTCAGAAATCGGCCCTTGGCAGCTCAGTGCAATGTAGACGTTGAGAGCAGGGGCTCTGGGGGCAGGCAGCTCTGGTTCCTATGTACATGGTGACCGGAAGAAAGTGACTTACAGTCCGAGCTCGTTCAACCTGAGGCCTGCAGGCTGCACACAGCCCAGGACGGCTTTGAATGTGGCCCAACACAAATTTGTAAACTTTCTTAAAACATTAAGAAAATCATGCACAGACCTTTTTTTTTTTTTTTTTAAAGCTCATCAGCTATTGTTAGTGTTAGTGTATTTTATGTGTGACCCAAGACAATTCTTCTTCTTCTAGTGTGGCCCAGGGAAGCCAAAGCATTGGACACCCCTGACCTTCAGGCCTTTGTTTCCTTTTCTGTACAAGGCAGTTAATACCTGCATCGCAGGTGTGGGTAACATCCAGTACAATCCCTGGCCCAGAGTAAGCCTTCGATGTGGTAAAGCAATTATTAAAATGGAAAGGGAAAGGGAATGAACTCATGGAGGAGCTACTACATGTCGGAGGCTCTCTCTGCACCATCTACTTTAGCTTTCCCAGCAATTCAGGGCCTCCGCGTTTTGAATAATAAACCTGAGAGTTTGCATTTCAGCAGCACAGCAGCAGCGCTATGAGGCAGGACTTCTCCCCATTTTACAGAGAAGGAAACTGCGGTGGGGCAGACACTTTGGGGGCCTCACTCATGTCCTCCTGCCCTTTACCACCTCAGTAACTTCCAACAGCTGGCACCTGCATTTCTTTGCCCAAGGATATCCTGTTGCTATTGGCCTGGCAGGTTTAAAGTGCTGGAGCATTAACCACCCACTGCCCAGCAGCTTTCAACTGCAGACTGATGGGAATTTGCCCAGTAATACTCTATCTCCGTTGACCCTGGGGGACCACCCTGAGCCACGAGCTCTATTCTGTCTCCCAGAAACCCCCAATGAGATGAACATTTCCATCTAATAAGATAAAGCTATCCTTATGACAAATGAAGGAGTTCTCACCCTCTCCTCAAAATGAGAAGCACCATCCCATCACTGTATCCATTGCTAGCTATAATAATTATTCCTCAGTTCTGCCACAGTCCCGCTGAATATTGTTATTTCAAAGCCAAAGTGTAAAATTAAGTTTCAAAAATTTGTATACAAAACAAAAATAAGGAGAAGAATAAAATGTCATTTAAAAAGAGCACATACATATAACAAACAAAGAGAATGGACTGCAGAGCATATCTGTAGTCCTTGATTCAATGGATCATGAGTCAGAGTTGATATCTATGGCTTCCTTCTCCCACTACCCATTCTGTATTTCCCTTGTTCTCAGACAGAATCTCAGCTAATTAGAATTCTTCATTTGATGGAGTGACCCAAGCTGTGCTTCTTGAAGGGTCTGAGTCATCAAATTATTCTACTTTTTTGTTTGTTCATTTGTTATAGTTTTATCTTAACATTTACTAATGGGCATTGACACACTAAGAGGTGACCCCCAAAATCCACTGTGTTCCACACAGAGTTTTTCTTGTTCCCATTTACTAACAGCAATCCAATGTCCTCTTGGCAATCAGGATTAATCACCCCATCCTATAAATAACCCTCTTTTCTGCTTATTGGTTCAGTCAGTGGCATAAAGAGCCCAAAATGGCCAGGTGACAGTCTCATCTTCCAATTCAATGGAATCATTCTTGTGTCCTCTGGTTGAGGTGTTCCCATCTTGAAGACTAAGGCCTCTAAGCCCAAGAGTTCAAGGTTCCTGAAATGGGAAACAAAAATTCAGTGAGTAGGTTATTTGGCATAATAGTGAGAGGAGACACTTTCTCTCCTACCCCTTAGTTCCTAGACCCATGGACTTAGTCTGGTTATGGTTCCTCGTAAGCAGAATCCATGCTCTCTGACGTGAAGTACATGCCGTGTTCTGGAAGACAGAACCCAGTCCTTTTAGAATGCCGTCTCACAACTAGTACAATAAGTGAGTCTTCAGCAAGCTATTCTACCTTCCGAGTAGTCCAGCCACTTCCAGTTGAGGGTGTGTGTGGCAAGAACAATTAATTCCATGGGCATCATTTGACTTCTGCATTTTCTTTGCTGTGAAATGAGTTCCTTGATCAGAATTAATACCACAGGGAATACCATAATGGGAGGTAAAGCATTCTCTAAGTCCACAGATGATGGTTCTTATAGATGCATTATGAGCAGAGAAGACAAATCCATGACCAGAATATGTGCCTTTTCCAGTGACGATGGATCTCTGTCCCCTCCAGGATGGAAGAGAGCCAATGCAGTCAACCTGGTACCAGGTGGCTAGCTAGTCTCCCTGGGTAATGGTGTCTATTAGGAGCTCAGTGTTGACCTTTTCTCTTGATAAATTAGGCACTCAATGGTAGCTTTAGCCAGGTAGACCTTAAGGTTGTCAACTATGTTGTTGATCTCATGCATAGCCTCCATTTCTACTACCATGGCAACTTTATATATAGACCCATGAACTTGTCACTGATAAGGAAAGTTCAGAATAACTTGGGGGGTTCAAGATTGTTAGTTTCATCTGGATTCAATCAGATGTCCTTATTTCAAGTTTTATGATCTGATTATCTTCCAATCAAGCTTTATAATACCATTCTTTCCCAATCAAGTTTCACATGAACAACTTGATAAGGCTGTGAATTCAACTGACATTGTAATTTAGCAACTCACACAACTACATTTAATGTGATATTTTCAGCAATATAAACCTTGTGTCTTTAAGAACTAAAATATTCTTTTAACTTCTCAGACCATGATTTGAACTAAGCTTGGCATTTTCTCTCTGTAAGCATTCAAGTCCACTCAAAAGAATATATCCCACACTACAATCATTATAGTCATTATTACTGCCATCACACTCAAGTGAAACATCTAATTGGGCTCCCTAGGCACTTGTTTCAGTTGGCTCTTCATCACAATGAACCACAGATGATGGCTTATTTAATGAGCACTGCACGCAATGGATTCCGAGCAAACCATCCCCCATTGCTAAGGAGCTCAAAACTCCACTCAAGCCCAAGAGCATGGCCAAACCAATGCCCAAATCCCATTCGTATAGGTCTATTTCCTGAGACTACTCCTGCTTCAGCCGGAGTTCAGTCAAAAGACAAAAAATGCACAGTAATTTGAACAGAGCAAGTTTAGCATAAGAATTATTAAGAGAGGACTGGACTGACAGCAAGGGATTGACTAGTAAGAAGTGAAGAACTGTAAAGAGTACAGGAACAGTGGATATAAGGTTTGAAGAGGTATCCTACCCATAGGACTGAGAACGAGTGCCCAAGGAAGGGCCCTGGCACCAGGGTGTGTGTGACCCAGACCATGTTGGAAGAGAGGGCATGGTTGTGGCTCATTGAATGGTGGGTGAGTCTCTGAGGTCCTGCACCAGCAGGATTTGCTGGAAACCTCTAGCGTTCCAGTGTGGGAGACATCCACACAGAGATGCCATGCCTTAGGACTTGCTGTAAAACTGCCCTGGCCGGTACAAGGGGAGGCTGTTCACAGGGAGGTGCTTCCTCTGCAGCATTTCACTCTGCAGTCACTTGGTGAAAGCTACTTGCCTCTGGGCACTGCTAGCTGCAGCACACTGCAGGAGCAGCTGTCTGCCCTGCAGGAGCTGAGTGTTGGAGAAACTGTTCACGTTACTGTCACTGAGCATTGGAGAGGCCACGTGTGCTGCTGGACCTGGGACCTGCAGAAGTCTGAGCCTGGATACAAACACCAGGCAGAACAGTAGAAGCCTACACAGAGAAGTGGACTGGACACAGGAAGAGAAACCCCTTCCTCCTTCATTGTCCCTCCTTTGCCTCTACTGACAAGACTTAACAGTGTGCCTGCTGGCAAAGGAGAAATAATTACAAGGCTCAACTTTATTATTGCAGACCAGGCAATGAGGGGTGAATTTGGAAGTGAGAGGCATAACTTTGTGATGGGCACACTGGGAATATAATCACTATGGATTAGCTAATGCCACACTGTCTGATATGATGACCACTTGTCATGTGTGGCTATTCCAATGTATAATAATGAAAATTAAGTAAAACTTTAAAGTTCCAGTCCTTGGTCACACTAGTCACATTCAAGTGCTCAATAGTCACATGTGGCTAGTGGCTATTACATTAGAATGGTGCAGATATAGAACATTTCTGTCATCAGACATTGCCAGCGAATAGTCCTGATCTAATGAATCTTCATTGCCTCTTTGATTTGGTTGCTAGAAATCTTGGAGATAAATTCAATCTTCAAGGTCAAAGGTAAGATCAATTTCTAGCAAAGTACAAGCCTGTATTCTTACCCCTGGCCTCCTTTGCTCCAATTTCCTAATCAATTTATTTTGTTCTGCCTTATTCCTCTTGGTAGACTTTTTAAAAATACCTTGTGAAATTAGGGTAGATAAAACAAAAACAGTTTCTGTAGAATTTGCTCAGTTTTAAAGCTGGGTGAGTCCTTAGCAATCAACCAACTCATTTTTCAAATGTAGATGCCAAAGCCCAGAAAGTGAGAGTAAGTCACCCAAAGTCACAGAGCCAGAAGTGGGACGATGACTCAGGTCTTATGACTCCCATTCCAGGCTTTGCTGCATGGGCTTTACTCTGTGTCCATGAGTTCAAAGGCAGGGTAACGTCATCCAAAGAAATAATTAGATCAGAGATCTAAACTGTGATTCATAGATGTCATCTGAGGCTCCGATGAGAAGGGAAATACGTGTATAGGCAGGTACAGGGAGGGGTCATAGCAGCCCACAACAGACCCATCAGGATCACTTGTCATCCTTACACTGTTCTCCTTATTCCTGGGTAGGGGCTGGTTGTCCCTCTGCAGCCATCACTCAGGCATGCCTGCTCGCACCTCAGGCATGTCTCGATTCCAGCCTGCCTTGCTATCTTCCTGTTTTACTGGGTCCCTAATGGTAACCTCTGCTCACTCATCCAACAACTGTCCTTGTCTCTTTCCCCTTATGACACTGTGAGGCCAAATCATGCTCTAAGTGGCAGGAACTGAAGGTGGGGATTTGAAAGTTGTCTATGTATTCATGCAGCTCATAGAAGTGATGCAGACAGAGCAACTGAGGGTGAGCTGGCCAGGTGCCAACCTTATGGTGGCGTGGCATTCTGTGCATGGCCTCACTTCCTAAGTAGCTCCTGCATCTGCTCATTTCTCTATGCTCACCTCTGCACCCCTAGCACAGACAGCTCACTGAGGGCAGGGGCACATCCGCCTTGTTTACAGCTATATCTGCAGGGCCGGCACAGAGTCTGCACATAGCAGGTGCTTAATAACGATCTCTAGGGCGGGAGATCACATTTACTCGTCTCAGCTACCCTGAATGGAAGGATGGTTATTTTCATTTTATAGTCAGGCTCAGAGAGGAGCAGGAAATTGCCCACGTCACTCAGCTGGAGCCAAGATTTGAGCCCTGGACATTCCGAGGCTATGCCGCCTCCCCTGGTCACCTGGTCTCAAGGCCCTCGGCTCCCATGATTACAAATGGCTGGGAGGAGCTGGAGCCCAGGGAGGAGGGGGCCACCAGTTGACAGTCACCCAGACACTGGCCTCTCTGTTGGATTTCCCTTCTGTGTATTTCCAAAGCCCGAGAACCAAACTGCTAAATCAGCCGGGCCCTGCCTTTTGTGCCAGGGTATCTTCCTAAGGTTTTCAGGGAAGACAAAACAGAGGGGGCATGGACCATTCAGGCTTGTCGTGTCCCTCGTTTCCTTGGCTGCTCACAACCACCCTGTATTCCCCCTGTTTCATCCATTTCACAGAGGGTAAAGGAAGAGGCCTGTCCTCAGTCACACCATCTTTGGGGAGGGACCGATTGGGATTGCTGCAGGAGCAGCAGAGGGACGCCTATGGCAGTGGTTCTGAGCCATCATCCTGTAGAAGGCTTATGGAAACCCAGATTTGTGGCCCCAGCCCTAGAGAGTCTGAGTCAGTGGGCCTGGGTGGGCTCTGAGAATCTAACATGTTCCCTGGGAAAACTGTAGGTCACACTTTGAGGACCATGGCCTTGTGGTATACTCGTTTCTTCAGAGCAGTGGGGCCTTTCACTGCCTCTGCAATCCTAATAATAACATTCAACATTTTGGTGAGCAGTTATTAATACTATGTGCTTGATACTGTTCTTATGACTTTACACACACTTCTATCCACAATATTCCCATTTTTCACATGGAAAAACCAAGGGAGAGAGATGTTAGGCAACTTGCTCAAGGTTGCATCAATCATAAGAACTTTGAACCCAGGCGGTCTGGCTCTAAAGCCCTGACCCATACGCACTGCACTGCTCACCAGCGGCCCGGCCACCAAGACTGAGCAGGTCAGTCCAACCTGAATACTCTTCAGGGCAGGGGCCAGAGGTCACGATGCCATTTGCTTTACAGCTACTCCCCCATGACCCCCACCCCCAATTTAGATCCTGGGCTACATTTAAACAGAAGGCAAACCTTGCCCATTTCTCAAGCAAGTGACAGTTGACACTTTTGCTGGCATTTTGGGAGCCAAGCCACTTGTTGACACCGTCTGGGCTAGATGCAATCAGCAATTACACACTGTCAGAGGCTTATAAATAGCTCCCTCCTCAGCTAGTGAGTCTGGAAGGCAAAGGTGTCTTGAAGACAGTTCTGTTGAGACAAGCGGAGATGATACCCCAGGGCCAAGAGAACAAAGCTTTATACTGAACAGTGACTAAAAATAACTCTCTTATATTGGAAGGCAGATCCATTGAAAATTCATGGTCGTGGGGGAAAAATGCAGATGTCGTCTTTCCCGAGGCTGTTGTAGGTGGCTAAATGTGGCACGTTTAGTCGCACGGTCCCAGAGAATGTCAGAAGGAGGTATAATGTCAGAGCTGGAGAGACTCAAGGATCTGGGAGCCAGTCCCTTGGGCCCGTGAGTGTCAGGCCCTGCTCACGTCCCCACAGTGAATCTGTTTTCCAGGCTCCTATTGGTGAATGGACTCAGGAACCTGGGCGATGAGATGCAGGCTGTCCAGGCAAAGGCAGGCACGTGGAAGAGGCCAGTCAGAGACGGGCTTCCGGAAGAGACTGGCTTCGTCTTCCTCTGTCTAACCTGCATAGTCATCAAAAGGGATATTCTAATATACACATTTTATCAGTTTATTCCCCCATTGAAGAGTTTCCAACAGCTTTCCCTTAGAAAGGATGAAATCCAAAGCCCGTGGAATGGATAAAGTTCAAGCTCGCACAGGGCAGTACAGTGTGGCGGTTAAGAGCAGGGACTGTGGAGTCAGACAGACGTGGGTCTAAGTCTTGGCCTTGCCACTTATTAGCTGTGTGATGTTCACTAAGTTATTCAATCTCTCACGTGCTCAGCTGAACACTGAGCTAACAAGCAACAACTAATCTCACATAGTTGAGGAGATTAGATAAAAGAATACAAAGGCAAGAACTTGACTCGAAGTATTCATTCATTGCTATTAATATTGCTATTAATTATTCTCTCTCTCTATATATATAGCATTCACCACCCCTGATGATTTGGTGCCAGCCCACCTCTCCAGTCTTGTCTGGGTTGCTGCTCCGCTCTCGCATGTAGAAGGACTATGTTTTCGTGATTTTTGGGGTGGGGGGCAGGGGGGGTAGTTCCCTGGCTGGGAATCGAACCCAGGCCACAGTGTTGAGAGAGGCAAAGCCTGGCTACTACACCACCAGGGAGCTCCCTAGGAAGGACTTGTTACAACTCCTCGGTGCTAGGATGTTTGTTCTTTTGGCTTTGGCAGCACTCTCTTCTCCTGGCCTCTAAGACTCAGCTCACGTATTTCCTTTCCTGGGAAATATTTCCTGACTCCTAGTTGGTTTGACGAGCTTCTTTGGTGGAGAGAAAGGTCAACCACAGAACCTGACCACAGGGGTTAAGAAAAGAAGCTTGGAGTTTTCAGCAGCCTGAGTCTGAGTCCTATTGTGCCAACGACTTGCTGTTAACTTGGAGACGTGCCTCTCTGGGCTCCAGCTTTTATGGGTGTAATAATAATGACCTCGGGGTTTTTGTGAGATAATTTCTGTAAAGGGTTCAGTGTCTCTGTAAAGGGTTTAGGCTCTGGCACATGGTTAAGTACTGAATTATGGTACTTTCTAAGTAGCAGTTACTTTAACAAGGAGTAACTGGGCACTTAAGTACCTGACAATACTCGGTTGCTTCCTCATCCCCACTTTACCCTGAGCTAGTGTCTAATCTAAAGCCTTAAGGTATACAGCAATTCTGTGCTTCTGTCCATTCATCCATCCCCCACCACCTGTTCATCTTTTAACTACCCAATTGTCCATCCACCTACCATTCTTCCAGCCACCAGCCCCCCATCCATCCACCATACACGTATCTAGCTACTACCTACTCATTCATCTGTCTACCACCCATGTATCTATCCCTCACCTTTCATCCATGCACTGTCCATCCATCTTTCCACAATGTGCGTGCCATGCACCATCTTCCCCTCCTCTCCACGTACCCCCATCCTCTCCACCAACAGGAAACGAGCACCTACTATGCTTCAGAACTTGAGGAGAGGAATCCATGAAGCCAGTGGGATGTCACAGAAAGAGCAGGAGCTTTGGCATCAGATAGACCTGAATTCTAGACCAGGGCAACTTCATGGCCCCTAACATTACTTCTCTGTGAGAATTTGGAACACACTTCTCAAACATCTGTCTGTAATGAGTGGCCTCATTCCGTGCACCTCAGCATCGGTGCCACTTTGAACCATCTTAGTATAGGAGGCTCCTCTTAATTGCTTACATTATTATTTCACTTCACCTTGCATTCTGTCCCCTTCCCCCTAACACAGTTGAGAGATTCTTGAGAGCAAAGGCAATTTTCTTGGCCCGTTGTATCCGCCCCCATGTCTAATGCCATGCGTCCGCCTGGCAGCTCTCCATGATTGTTTTGTCTTTGTTACCCCTGGACTGTCTGCAATAACAATAATAATAACGGCTAATATTTATTGAGCACTTACTATGTTTCAGGTTTTGCCATTACATTCATTATTTCATTTGAGCTTTACAGTGGCATGAAGTAGGCCTTAAACTCCCATGGTATCGGGGTGGAAACTGAGGCTCCAAGAAGCAGAGTCGCTGGCCTGAGATTACAAAGCTGCTAATTGGCAGAATCGAGAGTAAATGCAAGCAGTCTGACGCCAGAGCCCACGCTCCCCCTGTGACACCGCGCCACCCCCTGTGCTATCAGAGGGACGGATATGACTGTATTTGTCCCACTTGCGTCAAAGGATGGTCAGAACACAATGAAATGAAATAGCTGGAGAGGGCTTTTGTAAAAAGCCAGGAGTTCAAAGGAAAAGCATTGTCATTAAGCCTGGGGGATTTCCAGAAGTTATTTAATAGTGACATTATCATCTAGTACCATCTCCTCGCTATTAATACCTCCCAAGGGAATGATGTTGATGAGAAGCCAGTGGTAGCTGGGAGGAAATTGCTCCTTGCAGGTGTTTCAGAGGCCACCTTAAATCTCTGTCTTGTAGATAAAGCAGGTTTCTGAGACGTTCGATTTTGGTGCCTTGTTTGAAGAAATGACAGAAAAGTGATAAGCAGCGATCTGTCTGGGATTTGGGATGCTAAGGGGCTGGATCTGCATATTGTCTGTCTCCCCTTCTAGACCCAAGGATCGCCTGGGCCAGCGCTGGGCTTTACCCACTTCTGTGCCTCTGGTTCATCCTAGGCATTCCCAATGGTGGTGGCAAGGGTCTCCTAGGGACCAGCCAAGCTGCAATGATACTGATCCTTAAAGTAACCTCTCTGGCCTGGAGGAACGTGCTTTATCCTGGTCTGGGTGCGTGGCTCCCTTGGTGGCAGAAGAGGAAGCAGAGCTAACCCAACTCAGACTACACTGAATGGCTTCTCTTCTGAAAAGGGGGTTCTATTTCCTGAAGGAGGTAGGGAAAGGGGCTCTACACCCCAGTTGTCCTTCCGTCAGGCCCCCACATTCAGCAGTCAGAGCAAGACCTCTTTCTGCACCTCCAAACTGTGACCACCTTATCTTGCCCTGACAAGAAAATAGCAGCGCTCATTAGCTGCGTGATGCCTTTCCTGCCACATCGAGAGAAACTCCAGACAATGAAATTATGCATCCATTAGGGAGAGTGAGGCAGACGAGAATGACCGTTAACAGTCCCTGTGTCAGGGACTCTGATGTGCACCTTTTGCAGGCACTATCTCATTTAATTCAACAGGTTCACGAGGTGGTTTCCATTATTGTCACCCTTTGACAGAGAAGGCACTGGGGAAGTTGAGTCACCTTCCCAAATGGGTTGTGCAGATCAGACTCCAGAGGCAACTCCCTTATCCCCCAGCTTTTTATTTGGAAAAAATGTCAAGCCTGCAGAGGACTTGCGAGAATAGTACCACGAGCACCCCTATATCCTTCCCGTAGTTTCACCAGTTAATATTTTGCTGCCATATTTGCGCCTCACTCAGGAAATTCAACACTAATACATTACACCTTCTATATTCAAATTTATATTCTATATTCAGATTCGTCCAATTGTCCCCGACATGTCCTTTTTAGCTAGTTTCTTTCCTAGGATGCCACTCTATTTGTCATCCTATCTCTTTTTGTCGCCTTCGATCTAGAAGAGTCCCCAGCCTTTGTTCCCTCTCCCATGACATGGACATTTTGAAGAGTCACGTTCTGAATTTGCTGTTTCCACCCGGTTGGAGTCAGGATGTGGACTTCTGACAGGAAGTCATGCCATGGAAGTAATGTGTGTCCCTGTTGGTGCGTCACATAAGAAGGCATGCGATAGTAGTGTGTCCCACGGTGTTGATGCCAAATTTGATCCTTTGGTTAAAAGTGTCCCTCACGTCTCCTCACTGGAAAGCCCCTCCTCCCTCAGTAAATAAGTCACCCCTGGGGTGACACTTGGAGACCGCACGAACAGCCTGTTCTTCATACACATAGGTCTACGGTACATCTAGAGTTATATGTGCAGACCTGGGCTGTGTCTGCAGTACGTGATTCAATTTAGAAAGCAAGTGGCAGAGCACTGTGGGTAATTGCAACTTTCTCTCCTTTACAAGCAATTATACATGTAAATAAACGTATAGAAGAAAGGCGCTGATTGGGAAAGAGCCGACTGGCTGGGCTGTTCACGTGGGGGAAGCGCCAGCTGTGCGTACCTGCGAGCCTTTTCTCGTGGGCTGCTCACGTTTCCGGAGTGGAATCTTCTAGTTGCCTGCCTGGTGGAGCAAAAGCCTGACTCAGAACAGAGAGAATGAGGCCTCAGCCTTCAGATTATACCGCTCCCTTAGTTCGGCTCCTTCCTGATTTCCAGATGGAACCCCCCCACCAAGGCCAGAGTCTCTTGCTTCGACCCAGAAAGACACCCGCTAATCTTATGCCTGGGTGAGGGACTCTCTCCCAGAGGCTGTAATAACCGCTTCTTTTATAGACTTTAACAAACCTGCCATTTCCTGCCCTCTGTGGACCCTATTTTAAGAGGCACATGACACCTCCAATTCCGGAGCCTTTGGGGGACTCCGTAGCATAAATTAGATGGCTTTTCCGCTTCTCCGCGGCCTCGCATAGGTTTTAGCATTCTTCAGTCTGCTGAGTCGGTCACCATTTGTCCACTGGTTGTACAGTTTCAATGTTTTAGTGCTGTTGCCTCCCTCTCATTCTCTCCGCCCTTGTGAGTCACCTCTTTTATTGCTTTATTTTACTTGTAGTGGGAATTCGGAAAGGTGCAGCAGTAAGGCCATGTGCTTCATCGATTATGCTTCATCCCAAATCTATAGAGTTTCATATGGTTTCAGTGTTTTTTAAATGAGACCTTTTATAAAACAAACTAAATGTTTATATATATGAGGGCTGTCCAGAAAAAAAATCGAGCCATAAATGCCTCTATTTTTCGTATTACGTGGCTGGATACTTTCTGGACTGCACATATACATATATACATACACACGGTGTATTTTTAAATAGATACCACATGCAAGAGGCATATAGTCAGAAGCCTTCTGCTTGTAAGTGTGAGAAAAATGACCTCATACTGTTTTAAGTAAAGGAGAGAATGTATTGGTTTGCATAACAGAGACATCCAGGGTGAAGGCTTGGGGGCTCCCTGGACACCAAAAATGTCATCAGGAATCCCTCTTTGCATCTTTGAGTCTCTCTGTTTTGTCTTTGTTTGGTTTTTGTTTTGCTAAAGCCTTTCCCCAGCGCTCTCCCTCGGCACAGCTTTCCACCTGCAGAATGGGGCTGTCAGGGAGAATGAGTGACGGGCGAGGGCCGGAAATGAGTGCGCTCTGCAAACAGAGAAGGGTTCTGAAATCCTAACCGGTAATAAGCATAATTGCCTTGCAGAAACCTACCCAAAGCCCCCGCCCCCAGGAGCAGGCACACCATGAGGCGGAGGGGAAGTTTCAGCTGTGCTCGGGAACCGCCTGAGCTGAGCCCACGGGAGGTGTCTGGGCGGGTGGGTGAGTCAGCCGGCAGCCGCGGTACAGGCTGCTCCCCTCGTGTCTGCGGGAGCCGGCCCCGCTCAGGAGTTGCTCCAGGTCTCCTCGTTCTCAAGGCCGAGCGCCGGGGGTGCGGGAGGAGGAGGTCACACTGTCTTACCTCTCATGCCGACAGGGGCATGTGTCTGTGACCCATCTCTCCAGCTTGTATGGGCCGAGCTCTGTTTTGCAGGTCGAAGCATGGAGAACACTTCTATTTGTCCAGCATGGGATAATGGGAGGATGTGGTACAGTCTGTGGGAAGCACAGGAAACAGCAGGAGAGCAGGCATGGGGGCAAGATGTGCTGCAAGTTCAGGGTCAAGTAGGTAGTTCTTCCTGCCAGGGCAGTGTCCCTGAGCGTTGGACCTCAGACAAATGATTTTTCTTTTAGCCTCGGTTTTCTCCTATATAAAATGGGGCAGCCCATTAAGCTCCTCTACCTTATAGATGTTAAAAGCCCAGGAGAACAGTTTATTTTCTATTTTTTCCTATTATTCATATGGAAATAAATGCTTTGCTAAGCCTGTGGAGGATGAGAGACACACACTCACCAAGACCAGGGCGTGTTGAAACCACCCAAGGTGACCCCTGTGCCGCTGCAGAGACTGGAAGAGGAAGGCATTTTGCTCCTGAGAGGGAGAGAGAAAGCAGGACACGGTGCAGCTGGCCGGACCGTGTGCGGTCAGCTTTCTGCCCACTCCCCGCGCCGCCCAAGTCTTTAGTCAAGTTGCCAACAGTTACAAAATGCTCTGCGAGAGTCGGTTTGGGAAATAAGAGGCTGAGTAAAGAAGGGGATGAAATTGAGACATCCCTGCAGAGGGCGCAGTTTAAAAAAAGGGCAGAAAGCATGAGGGAGGACTTTACAGTTGTGAAACTGGGGTCTGAGCAAAGCTCGAGGTGTCCAAGAGGGGTCCTAATGGAGAGGCCATCAATGTGACATCTGAGGACAATACACATGATGATGAATAAAGAGTTTTGAACAGTAAAAGCTCTCTGAAGGTAGTTACTATTATGTAAATTATCATCACAATTAGTGCTCCTGTCACTGTCCCCTACCCCTCGGGGCTTGGGGAAGCAGGGGAGGTGGGCTGTGGGCCTGAGTCAGCCCAGTCTTACAGACATTTGCTTCTCCACCAGGAAATGCAGTTTGTACGGGAGGAATTGAAAACCCATTGAGCCTCACTAGCCATAAAAAAATATGCAAATTAAAACCACAAAATAGCATTTTGTCTGTATGACAAAGATCTTGTTTTTAAAGTGTTAGGACCTAGTATGGGAATGGGGGCGGGGAGTCGGCGGTCTTAAATCATGTAAGTGGGAGTATAAGCTGTTACAGCGTTTCCTGAAGACAATTTGATAAGAAAGCATCAAGAACATTAAAAACATGCATGTCCTTTGACTTAGCATTCCCACCTTTAGAAATAACAGACAGTGAATGCTTGAGAAAATTTGGTTACCAGGCATACTGTGCTGATTATTGCAGTGAAAAATTGGAAATAGCTAAATATTCAACAAGCAGGACTTGATTAAATAAATAATGGTGCATCCGCGCATAGGGCTATAGAGCAGTAATTCTAAATGATGTTGGAAGCATATTCATTGACATGGATATTAAGTTAATGAGAAAAAACCAGGGAACAAAACTGCATGTGTGGTATGATTCCTGCAGTGGAATGAGCTTTCCATTTCCCCAGGATATTCTTGGGCAAGTCACGTCGTTAGAGGACCCCCTGGGCTCATGACTCCAGCTGGGCCAATAAAGGCCATTCACAGGGTGGTGATCAACCTCTCAGGAGAGAAGCAACTCTATTTCTACAGGCACAAGGATGGACGACCATGCATGCCAAGAGCTATTGTGTTCCTTTTCACCACCATGTGGGAGAGTCTGCCTGAAATGAAACCAAACAAAGGGACAGTAAAGCCACAGATGTGGTAAGGCAGATCCTGATGACATTCATTGAGCGCCTGGGACATTCACCTGCTCCTGAGGTCTGACCCTGAGATTTTCAACTCTATGCACCAATACACTTCTTTTATTGCTCACATTAGGGTCTTGACTAAAACTAACCCATTTTTATAAAAATCAAAACCAAAAAGTATTCATAAATGTAGACACCAAGATGTTGATTGTTAATTTTCTCCTGGTGAGCAGGCTGTGTTGTTGCCATTGTCTTATTTTTTGGTAAGAATATTGTGGTAGCTTTAAAGCATGCCCACAAATTATTTGATCTCTCTGCCAGCAAAAGATGAGGGTCTACATCCTCTCCCACTGAACTTGGAGTGACCTTAGTAAGTGAGCACCCTCGGAAATGTGGTGGAAGTGAGGCTGTGACTTCCAAGGCCAGGTCATAAAGGGCCATGGCGCTCTGGTCCAGTGCCTGGCTCCAGTCAGAAGAGTATGTTTTCCTGATAGTAAAGAGTACATTTTCCTGAGTCTGGTTGGTCTCTATGAGCCAAGCTTTGATCACGTGACCATCCCTAAGTCCTTCACTGTGTATGGCAGTGGGTGGGTGTGGAGTTTGATAGGATATGCTGATCGGATGAAACTGGAGATTTACTCAAGGGATTGAGGGTTGGTCAATCCTACCCAAAGTCTACGGGTGACATATTCTGGGTCTTCTTAGGGATGGGGACAGAAAAGTGTAGAGTGAGACACATATGCCCGTAGCAGGAGACACATGCATGTTTATGTCTTTGTCCTGGTAGCCTTACTTCTGGGGAAATATTTTAACACACAAGACTGGTGTATTTATGGAGGTGCTCTCTGTTCTTTATAAGACTAACAAGCCAGAAGCATCCTCAATGTTTAATTTGCCTATTTATTCTAGTTATTAGGCTCTTTTATGAAGGGCTTTGTGTTGGTACTAGACTCAGATGTAATAAAACACACTCTGGATGTAACACCCAAGGTGCAGAGGGGAAGAGAAAGTAAATGAGCAGTGTCACCAAAGTAATAATTGTGAACACAGTAGACAGCACTGTATGCTGTGGGAGCTTAGAGGAGGTGCACCCAATTGGAGTTGGAGAATGATAGCAGGAAGTCTTCTTGGAGCAGATGAGACAGAACAGGGCAGTGAGAGGTCACCAGGCAAGGCAAATGGAAATGCTTCTGGGGGATGAGAGTGGGGGGATTAAAAAGCATACCAATACCTGGGTCCTACCTCTATGGGTTTGGTTTCTGTTGGACTGGGGTGGGACCTGGGCGTGATGTGTCTTAGAAGTGTCCTGCCATTGTTTAAAGGAAATAAATTGATAAGCTCCTTAGCATGGATAGAGTATGAGACTCTCCAGACCATTGCTTAAGTGTCAAGCAGTGATTGCTATAATGTGGAAACTGAGACAAGGAAAGGAGTATATTCTGGTTCTGAAATGAATTAGGAATGGGGATGGAGTGGGGTGCTACCAGTGGGTTTGTGAGTCCTCCCTCCCTACCCCCCAGCCTCCTCATGTAGTGCCTACCAAGGTCAGGCTCTTCCCAGCCATCATCCAGCCCTTCGGAGCACCTCTCCATGAACTTGCCCTTGGATTTGTTTAAAGCTGTCTGTGATTGGGTTGTCTGTGGTGCCCATGGAGGGCTCCTCATGTGGGGCTTGGGAAGATGTGGAGGTAGCAAGGATAGTATTCTCTGATACAGTCAAGAGAGAGGACCAAGCAAAGCCCTGAGGAAGACACAAGAACTTGAGAGGGGGGATCTATTTTCCACAGGCTGGGGAGTAGGAGGTTCCAAGCTCTTTGAGGACATCAGGGTGGGATGCTGGGATACCTGGGACAGAGGGCCTGGCACCGTGGGAGCTGCATATAATTCAGTTTGTCTCAGTGGTTTGGAGGGGAGTGGCAAATGACAGAGCCAGAGAGGCACTGGCCAGATTATTAGTTAAGCCCGGTTAAAGCACTTGGACTTTAATCTCGAGGGCAAGGAGATGCCAACAAGTGCATCTGATCAAGAAAGTGGCCTGGTTGGATTTGTACCCCAGAAAGAGCCCAGTGCTGCTGTGTGGAGAACACCCTCACACACACAGATACACCCCCACAGACACACACACACACACACACACACACACACACACACACCCATAGAGGTGAGAACTTGGGCTCAGAGACTTAAAATAACTTGCCAAGGTCACCCAGCAAGTACACGATGAAATTGGGATTTGAATCTCTATGTATTTGATTTCAAAATCTAAATCCTTACCCACCCACCACCCTTCCTCCTGAATAACATGAAGGTAAAAGAAATGGCATTAATGTGTATCCCCTCCACCCCCTGACCTCCTCTCTCAAGTGCTCGTCCCAGAGTAGGCATCAGGAAGTGTTTCTTGAATGAATCGTTTATCTCTCCTCCCACTCCTGGCACTTCCCGTCCCTCAAGGGCCTCCCCCTCTACATCCTGGAACCAGCTTTTACTGAACACGAGAGAAGAGTGATGAAAAAAGTCTTTCTCCCTAAGGATGCAATTAATCAGACCGCTTGCGCACATACCTCTACCTGTATAAATACATATATTTGTACCTATATAAATAGTAGCTCTCACAAAGGTTGCTGGCTCAGTGATGTGGTTGCATGGGAGACTGACAGCATGATTCATGGCTCGAGTCAAATTTAACTCTAACCTGTTTGTGCAAGACAGATTTACTTCAAGAGCCCTTTCTGCTGCATAATTGCCATGAGCCCACTTTCTTTCTGGGGAGAGGATATTCCCACGTCAGCACACAATCTCTTGCTACTGCACACCCAAGTCAGATCTGGAGTCTCTTGGCTACTTTCCCAGCAGTCTGGGCCCAGGTAAGATCTAACCAGACAGGTGTTGACAGAACAGAAAGGAGGAATAATCAAAGCTGCAGCATGAGGTGGCTTGCCTGGATTCGTTGGGGATATGAGATGGAGAATCCTCCAGGATAGGCGGTCTAGAGAAAGCCTTTCACCCATCCATCCATCCATCCTTCTATCCCTACAGAGCATCTGTCTATTTATCTATATCATTCATCCACCCATCCATCTGTTCATTCATCCATCTGTTTATGCATTCAGCCATTCATCACATACATGCGTGCATATATTATATGCATCCATTTGTCTATCACTTCAGACATAAAATATGTGCTGAGCACTTACTAGGCACCAGACACTGCTGAACACTGGGGATATAGTGAAAGAGCTAGATATTTTGCTTTCATGGAGCTTTCATTCTAGTATGAGTTCAGATATTAAGCAGATGATCATGCCAACTCATAACAACTTTTTAGTTATAGGCTCCAAGGAATGTTATAGCAAAGAGGTAGGTAGTGTTTAGAGATTCTGTACCAAGGGATTTTGAGCTATTGTTGGGATCAGGGAAACTTCTGAGACTTGCTGAATGAGATGGAGCCATCCATCCATCTGGGAGCTGGGTGGATCTTTCAGGAGAGAGAGAAGAATCTGAGGATAGTTTGGCCATTGAGAAGAGCAAGGAGCAAAGTGGCCTAAATGTAAGGAAGGGAGAGTGACAGGAGAGTAGTTGGGGAGGCATGGGGAGGCCAGATCACCCAGGGCTTTGGGAGCTACGGAAGGATTTGATGTCTGGTTCCACTTTTGCTGGGGTTCCATTTTCCACTCGAGGAAGTTTCACTTGATGAAGGGGAGTTCCGAGGCTTTGTTAAACGGGAAGATTGTAAGCCATGGTAGAAAAGCACAGAGCTAAGCTGAGTCCTTGGCTCTTCAATATTACAGATGCATGACCTCAGGTAGGCAAGCCATTTAACTTCTCTGAATCAGATTTTTCACCTGTGAAATAATGATAATTCTGCTTTTCTTTCTCTCTCTGTTTAATATTTATAGAGCACCTACTATGTATCAGGGGTTTTTCTGGATGCGCTGGTGATATTACAGCGATCCCAACAGACTAAACTCACTGAGTTGTTATAAAGGTTAAATGAGATGACGTGTATAAAACATTTGGTCCATTGTACGTGCTTATTAGATGGTGGCTGTTTTGATTATAATTTTAAACATTAATCAAGGAATACTGTATCTGCACATCTCCAGAACCCATTCGCTAACCAAGTTTGGGGTTTTTAATCTCCTAACTGTCTGACAGACATTGTTAATTGCTTACCCAAACTATACATTCCCTTCTTCCATACTAAAAGCATCATGATTTTGTTTATGCCTGTCATGTGCATGGTCTCAGGTAAGTACCAACTTTCCCAGCCTCTTTTGCATTAAGAAGTGGCAAGTCTGACCAAGGAGATGGAAGCAAAAGTCTCCTGGAGGTAAACGAAATAGATGTAGAGTCTTCTTTTCCACCTGTCTTGAATTTTTCTTTCTTTGAGCATGGGTGTGATGTCTGGAGCTGTGGCAGACATCTTGGAACCATGAAGTGACTAGCATGAGGATGAAAGTCAATATGGTGAAACAGAAAGACACCCCCCCCCCCCCCCAAAAAAAAGTCTGGATCCTTGGTGAAATAGCTGACAATGCCAGTAACTGCTGACCTTTGAATTTCTTGTGAGAAGACTAAACCCCTGTTTTGTGTAAGTCACCGTTATTTGGGTTTTCTGTTATTTAGATGGATGGATTCCTAAATGGTGTACTTGTTTTATTATAACGAGGAGGGGGGATTCCAACTTGCCCCTCCAGGTTTAGCCCTCTAATTCATCCTCTGCAGAGCAGCCACAAGTATGTGTTGAAGTACATTAACTGATCACTCCTGATCTGAAAACATTTTAAAGGTTTCTCATTACCTACAATAGTCCCTGGGCATAGTGTTATTTTCTGGCTAAATAAGGATTTTCCAAGAGCATCTTGAAAAACTTGATCAGTTTTTTTTTTCCTGATGAATATTGAGATATTATTTTCTCATTCAACTCATGTGACACTGGTATTATTACAATAGTATTTCAAATAGAAGTTTAAATTTAACTTTCCTACACTTAAAAAAGAAAAACAGAAGTGAAATTGAAGTAATTGCTGATTTTCAAGTAATTTTTCTTTGCCCACGGGATATTATTTCTTAATAGATCACTCTGAGGGAATTGTGAAGGTGATACAACAACTACAAGGAATCTGGGCTCCAGGACTGGATTCTGGACCAGAAAGAGGACATCAGTGGGAAAATGGCAATATTTTAATAAGGTCTGTTGTTTGTTAATAGTGTTGTATCTATGTTGATTTACTGGTTTTGATAAAGTTCTACGCTCATGTAAAATGTTGACAGTAAGAGCAGCCAATGAAGGGCATACCAAATTCTTTGTATTAGTTTTTCAACTTTTCTGTAATTCTAACAATTTTCAAAATAAAGTATTTTAAAAATCACTTTAAAATTAAGAAAAAAATTATACAATACAAGAAATTAGAGTTGTTCTTAATTAGGTTTTTATTCTAATGAGTATGGAATTACTTCTTGTTATGCAACACAATGCCATTAATACCCTTATAATTTTCATTTTCTTTTCCCCATTTTTTGTTAATTATTTTTATATTGTCAAGATTTAGAACACTGGCATCTTTTTTTTGTAATCATAATTATTACTGGAGCTGTTGGATCTTAATTATGTATTTAAATAATTTTGTGCTCACTACTAGTCCTTTTGTTCTGAATTCTTTTATTTTGATTTATCTCTTCATTGACTGGATTTCATAAAGAAGCACTTTTTAAGGAATGTCTCATTGCTCCTGTGTTTCCTGAGTTCATTCACACCTGACAATGTCTCTGTGTTGCAACAATATTTACACAAATGAAAATTTGGCTGGACATCAATTCTGGGGTGTTGGTTCAGAACTTTTAAAAGTAAAAGGGTAAAAAATTATGATACCTACGTCCTTAATTTAAAATGTGATTCTTGTAGATAACTTACATTTGGAGTCTATTTTTAAATCCAAATCTGACCATCTCCGTCTTTTAACTGCTGTATTTAGACTATTTTCATTTAATGCAGTGATTAAGTTTGAATTTCGGTCTATACTTTTATTATTTTATCTATTTTTGACTTCTGCTTTTCTTTGTTCTGTTTTTCCTTTCCTGATCTCTTTTGGATTTTTTGAATTTTTTTAGTATTTCATTAAAATTTTTCAGGTTTTTGAATTCTATCTCTTTGAATATAGTTTCAGCAGTTAATCTAAGGATTACATTATACATCCATGGTTTTTAACAGTTTACTAGGATGAAGAGGATGTGATTGATTCAATACAGGGGTGCGATACAGGAAGGAGTTAAGTATGACACTGAAGTTCATACCCAGGTAACTGGGTATGAGGTGATATCATTCACTATCAGGATGGACATAAATGGAGGAGCAGATTTGGGGGAAATGAGTTTTGTTTGGAACATGTGGAATTTGGGATACTTGTGGAACATTCAAGTGGAGCTATCATTAGGCAATTTATCATATGGGCCTGAAGTTAAGGGAAATACTTATGGGGGCTTAAGGATAAGATTTGGAAGTCATCAGTTTTAGTTAGCACCTGTTGTTTTTGCCACTCAACATTCGTTGGCCTCTGGCAACCCATCCCTAACTCTTGGCCACTCCCATTTCTAAAAGTGGGCCTTGAGTGGACTTAACTAATGATACTATCCTATTCATCCTGGCCACAGGGATTGGCTCAAGGTTACACTTGTCACTGAATTTGGCCAATGAGAATGAGGGACAACACTTCTATCCCCTTATGTTGAGGAGACACACTTTGTTTCTGATCAAAGTTAGTCTCCCAGAAAGTATGAGCTGAAGATGCTGGCACCACCTTGCTTCCCTGAAGGAAGAGTCATCTGAAAATATGTCAGTGAGTGATGAAGCAGAGCTGAGGGACACTGGGAATGAGTGGGTCCAGAGACTATTGCTTGAGTACTTGGTCAACCAGTGCTTAGTCTCTAGACTTTTCAATCATGGGAGCAAACACTTTTCATACTTCCTGAATTACATTTGATCAGGCTTTCTATACCTTTCGAATGAAAGAGCTCTGACCGATCCATAAGCATCTGGTGGGTATGAATGCTGTGGTGACAAATGATAGTGTGGAAGAAGAGTGTGTCAAAGAGGGAAGAAAAGAAGAACCCCCATTTAAGGGGAGAGAGAGGGAGAGAGAGAGAGAGTAATTATCAGCGTAAAATACTTACGAGGGATCAGTCAGGATAAGGACTGAGAAGGGCCCTTTGGATCCATCAACAAGGAGTCTGTTGACAAAACAGTTGTAGTTACTAAGCCAGAAGGATTCTCTGAATTCATTACGTTATATCCTGTTCTGCAGATGAGGAAATTGAAGCAATGAGATACTTGGGTTTTGGGTTCTTTTTGGCTTTTTTTTTTTTTTTTTTTTTTTTTGAGTAGCGGATAAGAAGATTACAATAAATAAAGATGAAGGGCCTAAGGGTCCTTACAGGTCACCTGACTCAATTACTTATTCAATACTTAAGTTTCTTATGTAACATCTCTCCGAAGCCTGTGCTTAAATATAGCAACTGGAAAAGAAGTCATCACTTTCCCAGTCTAATGAGAACCCCTGGTTTCTGACTTCTTCCCCCATGTTCTCTTTATACCACAGAGCAGACACATGCCAGGAGATTGTATGCAACCTGAGCTGATTCCCTGAGAAAGCTGGTTGGATTTGGAGAACTCAGAAGATTTTGCATTTTAAGGAGGCCCTTGGCTGAGATGGAACCTGCGCCTCATGACTTCTTCTGCTCCTTAAATAAAACCAAACCCTTGGGGGTTTCCAGGCCTGGATATTCCAGCACCAGCATAATGTTTCACTTGTGAGTTCATGGGCACCTCAAACCCAAGATATCAGAAGCTGAACTCATTTCCTTGCTCTACCAAAATCTGCTTTTACTCTTAAGAGTCTGACTCTCTTTACACCTGGACGTTAAAGACAGAATCCGGAGTTCTTGACTCTTCTCTGTCCTCCACTCCTATTTTTTAAATTAGCATTATTCTTCCCAGGTGTTTCTGGCTTTTGTCAATGCCTCTTTATTCCACCATCATACCCAAGCAGAGGTCACCATCACCTCCCACCTGAACAATGATTAGTCTCCCAGCTGGTTTCCTACTTCCGGTGTCTTCCATACCATCTGATCTCCACAGGCGAGTCTTATCGGGCCCATGCTCAACACTCTTCAGCAACTTTTCCTCAGGAAAACGCATAGGCTCCCTAACATGGGCTAGAGCATGCGTGTCCAACTTTTGGCTTCCCTGGGCCACACTGGAAGAAGAATTATCATGAGTCACACATAAAATACACTAACACTGACGATAGCTGATGAACTAAAAAAAAAGTTCACAAGAAAATCTCATAATGTTTTAAGAATTTGTGTTGGGTTGCATTCAAAGCTGTCCTGGGCTGCAGGCTGGACAGGCCTGGCCTAGAGCGTGCTCTTCATGCTGGGGTTTCTTCCTGCTCTTTAGCCTCACCTTGTACCTACCTTTCTCACATTCATGCCTTCCACCTCCTTGAAGAAGCCATGTTATTTTTCTCTTTTAGATTTTTTTCCTACATGCCATGCTCATTTTTGGAACTGTTTTGCACCGCCTCCTTCTTCCCTTCACTAATACCTGTGAGCTCCTTGATTGGTTATCACCTCTTCAAGGAAGCCTTCCCGAATAATCCCCACCACAGGAAGGATTGGTGCCCCCGCTGTTCCCTCATGAGCCTTTGGGACTCCTCTATTACAGAGCTTTGTTTTCTAGATACCTGTTTTGAAGTATTTCTCCAAAATGTGATGACTTTTAAGGCCCATGAGAATAAGGCTTTCTTTGTCATTGTATTCTTATTGCCTGGCACAGTGCCTAAGGCACAGTGTGTGTTAAATGTGTATAATTCTGTGGTTTAATTATTTGTTCAATGCTTATGATTTCATTGGCACCACTTGGCTGAAAAGAAGCTGAGTTCAGATGAATTCATGTTGAAACATTCTTACTGCACCTTACAGAATCCAGATTCACAGCCCCTAAGTTCTCCTTTGCTGTCTCAGAAGGTGCTGGTTAGAATGCCTGAGGTAAGCTGACCAGGCATACCACTTGAAATGGGACAGTCCTATTGTTTTCTGTCCTGTTTAAAACAAAACGTCTGGTCAGCCTGGCCTGAGAGGAAGACAACGAAGGTCTCTCCAAGAGACCAACACTCAGAAATCTACTCCAGGAATTACCATTTTCAATACCAGAAACTTCTCCCTGAACTCTAGTAAGCCCCATGATGACATCAAAGTCAATCAGGTCTTCTGAAGAGCATGGGCTAATAGCTATTAGTAAATGTGATTTAAGCTCGTCTAAAGCCTTGAAGATCTAATCATCCATTCACTCATTTATTCAGCAAATATTTATTGAGCACCTACTCTATGCCAGCCCCTGTGCTAGATACTGAGGGCACAAAGCAGACAGGGTCTCTATCCATTAGTTAACATGACTGTGGTCAGGTTGAACATGGGGAAAGGGATGGCTATTAATTAATTACCCAGTGATAGCGACTGGTGCTATGAAGGAAAGTATTGGGTGTTCTAATAGCATATAAAGAGGGTACCTGATTTGGTCTCAAAAATCAGGGAGGGCTTCCCTGAAGCAGTGACTTAAGGTATACATGTATTCTGCCAGGCAATGAAGTGAGCAAAGAGTGTTCCAGGCAGAGGAAGCAGCAGAGCAAAGGGGCTTGGAAGTGGGAGGGGGCATTATGCCTTTTAGGTGCTGAAGGAAGGCAGCTGGCAAGGTATTTGAGAGGAGAGATGGACAAAGTGAGGCTGGAGAAGAAATCAGGTCCCGATCATGCAGGTCCTTGTAGATCACCATAAGGATTTATAGATTTTTATCTAAGAATAATGAAAAGCTCTCACAGTGAACTAGTCAATCCTCTGAGGCAACAGGAGTAGCTGGTGTCAAGCACTTGGCATGCCTTTGCCATAATATCTGTGCATGGTAGTTGTAGTGGTTTTAAAACTTGGCTGCAAATTGACACTCTCTTCATTTAATGGTAGGATCTATGTCCTCTCCACTTAATCTGATGGCTTTAATCAATAAGAGTGCAAAGGAAATGACACTATGTGACTTGCATGTCTAGGTCATAAAAGGTCATGAAACTTGAGGCTATTCACTAGAAAACTGACTCTTAGAGTCCCATGCCACCACTCTGGAGAGGCTGCCATGCTGGAGAAGCCACAGGTAAGCACTTCCATCACTGTTCCAGATGAATCCAGCCTTTTAATTGCCCCAGCCCGGGACTATGTGAGTGAAGAGACCTCCAGGTTATTACAACCCCTGGCCATTTGGGTTTTCCCATTTGAGGCCCAGACTTCATGCACCAGGGACAAGCCATATCTGTCATGTCCTTTGGAATTCCTGACCTAAGGAACTATGAGCATAATAAAATGGCTGTTTTGTTCTGCCACAAATATTAATGTGAAATAGATATTATGCAGGGATAGATAGCTGGAAGAGTAATTATTAGTTCTATTATCATCCCATTTTACAGATGAGGAAGCTGAGTTTCAGAAAGATAAGCAACTTGATATGGGTTCCATAGGTACTCAATGGCAGCGCCAAGATCTGAACCCAGGTCTGGCTAATTGCAGAGTTTGTTCTCTTCTGGTTATTCTAGGTGCCTCCTGCTGAGTTAGGCTCCTTGACAAATCTCCCCAATCTCCCCTACTCCCCCATCCCTTTACTGTTTCAATCTGGAGACCTTCCTTGGCCAATCTAGATTTGAGTGACTAAGATTTAGTTAGAGAAATAGTCTTTATGAAACATTCGATTTACATTCTCTTCAAATAATTGAAAGACATCCACTCTACAATCAGTTCTTTCCTGATTTTGTTTCCCCCTCCATCCGTCCCTCCAGGCCAGACACTTCTGCCAAGCCTGACAGATCTGCTCCTCTCTCCCCACTCTGGCCCCAGTGCACAAACACCCACCGGCCCCCATTAAATCCCAATCAGGCTTCTAGAGAGCTGATTCAGCCCCCCTCTCCTGCCTCCTGGGAAGAGTTAGGGATGAGCAAATCATTTATTGGAGTAATTCTGGGAGCTAAGGCAGAGCCATGGCTGGAAGCCACCCACTAACTAGAAACCTAGGACATCAATCAACCAAACTGATTTTTCCGCTGCCACAGCCATTTAAACAGTTAGCTTTGCTTGGGGCTTTGTCCAAAGTTACTCAACCAGTGGGTTCCTGGGCGATAAGTCACCACAACCTCATTCCACTGTCTCTGTGTCCTGGGGCTGCCTCTCTACTCACTTCTCATGAGGGGTTGAAGTTCATTTGTTGCATTCTAAAAAGAAAAGAGCCTGCACTGCCTGAGCACATGCTCTGGTTATAGCAGGAAGATGAAAAAGGAGCCTGAGGTCTGCTAGGATATCAATATACTTCTCATTTGATGCCCTGCAGAGTGGGAGGAGGAGGTTTTAAATTCATTTTAGAGCGCCCCTGCTGGTACCCTTGTCTAACTGCAATGCATGCATGATCCAGCTCGTGAGGGCTTTGGGGTGGGGGGATCTTGGGAGGATCTTACAAGCCAGGTGAAAGGGAAAGGAAGTCCTTGGGCATACAGACCTCCTTTCCTCATTTTACATATGGGGAAACTGAGGCCAGAAAGAAAAGTGTGATTTACTTAAAGTCATGATTTGCTAAGTCTATGTTAAAGTTAGAACTAGTCTCTCTGTGGGTGGCACTTTTTTCTAGGACCCAAGAGTGTCCAGCATACAGTAAGTGGCACATGCAGCACAGCGTGAAATCAGAAAGTTCTGGACTCAAATCCAAGGCCTGCCACTTAATAGCTTTTATAGGAGGGCAGATTTCTGAGCCTCAGGTTTCTCATCTGTAAAATAAGGGTACAAAGAAAGGTTTAAAACAGGATTTTGTAGGTATTTCTTCATCCACACATCCATTAAAAATGACTATCTACCATGTGCCAGGCACTGTGATGGGTACTTGGAATTTAACCATGCATAGGATACTGCAGTACCTGTTCTCTTTGAGGGCGGTAGTTTAATGAGAAAAGTAGATGACATGTAGATACATGGCAGAAATTCAACAGTTGTTAAAAAAGGAAAACACTTTCTCTTTGATTCTTTCCACTTTCCAAGTACCAGAAGAAGGCTTGGGGCATGGCTCCAGCTCTATCAGTCTGGAGTTGATGACTTGAAGAGATTAAGTTAGTTGAAGGTCCAGACCACATAAATCTTTGTATTCTGCGCTGTGCCTGGCCCCAAGATGTGCTCAGTAAATATTTGTTTGGCTGCCGGCTGCCCAAGTTCTGGCTCCCTCGGCCTTGCCCGCTGCCAGCCGATCGCTGTCCGTGGTGCTGAAAAGCAAATTCCTGCTACTCTGCGGGCGGCAGCGCAGGTGCTGAGGCAGAAAATGGAGCCCAAGGGAAGTGAGTGGAGAGGGGAAGAATGAGCCAACTTTTCACTGGCTATTAGTGACATCTTCATTTTGCCATATCTTGGAATCCAAAGCTGATAATTCTTTTTCCTGCTGTCTCCATTTGGCATTTCTTGCTAGCTGGAAACACGGGGCAGATAGGTGTTCTTAATAACAACACAGATTGATAATTTCTGCACTGGGAGCCCATAGCCCTATAAAGCCCTGTGTGAAATTGTTCTTGAATATTGGTGGACCCCTATTTTCAGCCTCTTCCTGGGAAAGGAAAAGGCAACAGTCATAGATGCCTCCCCTTCACACACACATACACAGAGCTGATTTCATCCATGTCTGTCACCCAAGAATGTGGGCAGTTCTGAGTCAGAATTGGCTGTGGGGAAAGCAGAGAAAGACAGGGCCTGACAGTTAACAGTCTGGAGTTGGGTGAGTGTTACAACTGGGGAGGGTGATTCATTTTGGCCAGTATTTCATGTGATAATGTTTGTTCATTCATTCATTCTGCAAATATTTATTGAGTGGCTACCATGACCTGGCACTGGTCCAGATACAGTCAAATACAAGAAAGACAATATCTCTTGCTTCCTGGGACTTACATTCCAGTGTGGGAGACAAATAATAAACAAAGCTACAAATGAATGTGCAGTGTAACTCCAGTCAAGATGATAGATAATTATATGCAATGTTCATTTATGTAAGATGATCATGGGAGGCTTCTTTGAGGAGGTGACATTTGAGCATTAAAAATTAATTGAAAGAATAAGACATGCAAATATTAGGGAAAGGAAGTGTCCCAGGCAGAGGGACAGCAAAAGCAAAAGCCTTGAGGTGGGAACAAGGTGATAGGTCCAAGGAAGAGCAAAGAGTCCAGCATGAGTGGAGCAGACTTATTAAAGGGACGTCCGAAAAGCTTGGATAAATACACTGAGACCAGATCCTGTGTTTTGAGGGAGGAGCAAGCAAGATACTAAGAATAGAAGAAACACAAAATGACAGTTACTGCTGCCCCTGTATCTGTGGATAAACCACAACACTCTGGATGCCACCAGGGATACAAGAATAATTAGAGCTTCTGCCTTTATAAATGTCACCATGTCTAAAGATATAATAAATGGAGGTCAGTGGAAGTTAAACAATGTGCTATTTATTCAGCCACGTTTTTTAGTGCTTGCTATGTACTCATAAACCACTGTCTAATGCTAGAAAAGAAGGAAAGAGCTCCCAGAATGTGTAAAGGCAAGTAGGAAGCCCCAGACAGCAGAAGCTTAGGCAAAGCCAATTCCCTCTGATTCTGACCTGCTCTCTTGTTGAGACATAGGGACAACAGTGGTCCAGAGTAGGAAACACTTTAGAAACAGGTGCTTTAGAAGATGAAATAGGCTGACCAGACATACCATTTTCAACGGGACAGAAAATGATACTGTCCTATTTCAAACAGTACATATCGTCAGCCTAGTCTCACTGGGCTAAATTTAAGGTATCAGTAGGCTGACCATATGAACCATTTGAAATGGGACAGTACTATTGTTTTCTGTCCCGTTTAAAATGGTATATCTGGTCAGCCTAGACTTTGTCCCAAACTTGTCTAATTCTAAAGTCATTTGCAACCTTAGTTTCTTTCTTGGATCTGAAGCATGGAATTCATGCTTAGCTTTTTGTTTTTTAATGACATATTCCCTGGATATGCAGAGCCAACTTTGATAATGGTAGCACCTGACATCACTGCCCCATCCATGACACAGCCTCATTCTTGATCACTCTTAATCCTCCCAACAATGTTGGAAGGTAACAGTGATGAGGATGAGAATAGCTAGCATTCATTGAGCACTGACGGTGTCATAGGCACTGCTAAGCATTTTACATATATTAGTTTCATACTTGCAAAAAACCTATGAAGTATCGTTATTATTCCCCTTTCACAGATAAGAAAATTGAAGTTGAGAGAGATTACGGAACCTGCCAAAGACCACACAGCCTGTCAGGGACAGAGCCAGGCAGTCTGGCTCTGGAGCTCTTGCTCTTAATCATTGTCCGCGATTGGTGAAACAGCCATTACTCAGAGAGGTAAGCCACATGCCCGTTTACACATAGTCCAGAAGTGATGGTTCAGACTTGAACCCAGGATCAAGTCTCAGGATATTTCCACTGCTCCTACTGCCGTTCTCAGTGGTAAATCAGAAGAAAGCAGAGAACGTGTTCTGTGACACCTCCACAGAGGCACAGGGTGATTCAATGCTGCCAACGTGCCCCCCTGGGCCTGTTATTCAGATGAATTCTCATGCACTCTGCAGTTGCCTGACATTCCCTCCCACTTACTTTTCCCAAATGTGGAAACCATGTGGCTCCGTGCACCCTCCTCAGCACGTAAATGCTTCACCAAGGAAGCTGAACCTTTCTTTAGGGACTTGGGCTGTTCAGAAAGCTCCCTTCTTAAGTGCCATTATTTCAGGGACTTGTAAGGATGACTCAGACATGCTATCATGGAAAATTAACTCTTTTATCAGAGATGGGACCCAGGCTGGAGGCTCAGAATTAGGCTGATAAAGGCCCTTCAATGAGGGCTCTGAGTCATCACTGACCAGTTCTTCAGAGGGAAGTCAGGTACAAAGCTCCACAGCTTCCATTCCCCGTAACTATTAATATTCCTGATTGTGCCACAGAACTGGGAGCGGGCGAGGTGTGTGTGCTGGAGGGTGTGTTTACATGTGTGCTGCTGTGGTGGCTCTGTGTGAATGCGGTTGTGTTTCTGTGAATTTGTGTGTGAGTCTGGGAGTGCTGGTAAGGATCTGTGCATTTGATCGTGTGTGTGTGTGTCTGTTCGTATCCATGTGTATGTGTAAGCATCAGTGTGTGCTTGGTGTGAATATATGTGTGTTGGCTTGAGAGTGCACGTGATCTCTGGGTGTATAGTTCTGAGGACCTCTATAAGGGGAGGAATCTCACATGTCTACTTAAAAGCCAACAAGTGTAGCTAGGCCAGGGCAATGGAAGCAGTTACAGGGCAGGTCTTTTGATGCTGCTGTGATATCGGATAAGAAGAAGACATGCAAGTTAAACCACTATAAAAACCTTTAAATTTTTTTTAAACTCAAAGTGGGGAAGATTAGCTGCGATTAACAATAATAGCAATTTATAAATGAACAATAATAGCATTGTACAGCTAGTCATATTAGCTCCATCTGGAGAGCACCTACTGTGTGTCCTTTTATATGCTAGTTGCATTCTCATCACAACTCTGTGCTACCACTATGTCCATTTTACAGAGGAGGCAAGAGGAGCTCAGAGAAGTTAAATAACTTGCCTGAAGTCACACAGCTAAGAGGAATAAAGCCAGAAAGAGAACTCAGGTATCTGAGTTCTGACTCCAGAGGCTGAACTTTTCCTACCACTCTATCCTCCACCTGCCCCAGCCAAGCCCCAGCCCTGGCAGGTTAAGCCCCAGAATGTGAAGAAGAGGCACTCAGGGTGGAAGGCTGAACGGAGTGAAACAATGGGAATAACTAACTTCTAAGCCCTACTGACCATGCAGTGGTTGTACAGTCTGGAGACAGTAGCACCTCCTCTCTGGATCTGTTTCCTCATGGCTCAAATGTCAATTTGGATTCACTGCTCTGGTAGGTTCTTTCCACTCTGACTGTGTGGGCCACTGGGCAGGGGGCTTTTGTGGGGTTCCCCACACCACCTGGCGAGGATTGAGCTGGAAAAAGAGGCTCTGTATGAGGACAGACAAGGAAACTTAAGTTGTGTGTCCACTCGCCAAGAACACTCTTTTCTTTCCTTCCCATATGTGGCAGATATGCCAGCATGGCCATCAGTACCCATTCCCACCTCCTTCTCCCACTGCTCTTGTGTGCCTTCCAATAGAGATGAAAACTCTTTTCCCAGACTCCCTTGCAGCTAGGGTTCTTGATGCCAATTAGCTAGACTTGTGTGAGGTTTAGACAATAGAAATGAAGTGGACGGAGGCCATCTTTCTTTTGCTTTGGCTGTTTCATCCAGCAAGAGCAGTCATGGAGGATTGGGGTATCTCTACGATAGCATCTCAAAGGACCGGCCACCACTGTCATCAGTGTTGAGAGGCTGTTGTGATAGCAGCATGGTGGCTCCCCGGTCCCAGCTTCCACATCCTTGGATCGTAATATAGTGGTAAGTTCTTGAACTCACTATTTGCAGGGATGGCCTTCTTTCTGCCCACTTTCTGATTGTGTAGTTGGTGGCCATGCAGTGTTCTGACAGTCCTTCCTAGAGGCCCAGTCTACTTCTCCAGCAGCCCTCCCCTCCCACGCCTTTAATAATGCCCTAATTTCCTATATTGAATCTAGTATTGCTTTTAAAATCATGGGATGGTTTCTTTCTTTTGCACTGAACACTGGCTGATCACCACAGCACACTCATACTCAGCCTTCAAAACACAGCCTCAGTCTCCAGCTCCGGGATGACTTCCCTCATCAGCCAGGCTGACTTGGGAGCCTCTCCGCTGTGATCCCACCATCGCCCTGATCTCAGACTTTTCCACATGCTACTGAGATTAACTGTCTGTCATCCCCACTGGACTGTGATCCCAGAGGGCAGGGATCACAGTCAGGTGGGGTCTTCTCCACTGTGTATCTGAGTGTTTAGCGGAGAACCAGACCTATGGCAGGTACTCTTAGATTATTTTGTGGAATGGATGCAGAAAAGGTAGCACCTTGTCAGTTCAATAAGATTTAGGAGAAACTTTAAGATTTATAGACTGAGAAAAAAGCAATTTAATCACCCCCTTTGGCAAAAAAAAAAAAAAAAAAAAAAAAAAAAAAAAAAAAAAAAAAAAAAAAAAAAAAAAAAAAAAAAAAAAAGAAGAAGAAGACTTACTTATTAAGAGCTATTATTAGGAGCAATGTAGCTTAGGGAGCTCATAGGATAATGAGGGGCAGCTCTCAGATCAAGGATCTCATTGCAGATCAAATATTTGGGCTCTCTCTGTGGATCTGTCCTAATGCGGATGCCCTGAGGCTGCTCCTGAGGAATTTCAGTGTGATGAGTGAAAATAACCCAGAGTTTTGAGGCAGACTGACTGGGTTTTATATATTGGTTCTCCCACTTCCTGGCTGTGTGACCTCAGGCAAGTGACTGCCCTGCTCTGAGCTCAGTTTCCTCACATCCACCATAGGGTGGTCATGAGGGGTAGATGGAGTGGTGTAGGCGAAGAGGCTAGCACCTAGCTGGGACCTGACACGTGGAGGCTGGGAGGAGGTTTAATTTGAGATTTTTCTCTTTTTCATCTGGGCAAAAACATTTCTTAGCATTGACCTTTTGTTGGACTGGTGGCAGAGGTCAAGGGCGGGCTCCAGATATGTGGTCGTGAATGTGAAGCCTGTCATTCAGGACTCAGAACACAGTAGGTGCTATGTGAACAAGTGTCCCTTCTTGCCAAGTGCTGGTTTTCGATCCTGTTCAGGACTGGTTTCTAGGTGGCTGGGAATGATGGAGGAGCGTCGTGGACGGACGTGACGTCGCAGAAAGGGGCTCGGACGTGGGAGTAAGACACGCCTTCATGCAGGTCCTGGCTCACCACCTGTGCACTGTGGCTACTTGAGAAGTCATCTCACTTCTCTGGGCCTCAGTTTCTTCACCTGCAAAGTGGCACTTACAACGCTTACCTCACAGGGATACCAAGAGCTTCCCACAGACCATACATCCCTGTTCTTGGCATTGTGCCTGGCGCAGCGTAGCTCTCAGTGAAGAACAGAATTTATGCATTTGCTACTCTTGGGTACCATCAGCCTGCCTCTGAGATAGCGGTTCGCAGCATGGGCTTTGGAGGCAGATCAACTTGGGCTCTATTCCACGGATGAGCTGCGTGATCTTAGCCAAGTCTTTGCTTCTCTGAGTTCGGTCTCTTCCTCTGACAGAGGACAGCGACTTCCTTCAGTGGTGTACTATGAAGAGCAAATGAGGTAACACATGGAGGCAACTCGGCAGTGACGAGCATCGAGTAGACGGACGATGACCATTAGTCAGAGCAATAATTCTGCTACCAGCTGAGGCAAAACAGGGGGGCGGGCAAGTTGCATCCCTTGCAAATGGGAAATTCTCACCCTCTGCAGTTCACCTCAGCTGTTGGCATCTGTCCACACCTCTGGGCTGCGAGGAGAACACAGCTGCTTCCCCCACCCCCACCTTGCATTCTCGTTGCTATCGGAGAGCTCTCCTCAACTAGGAAAATTGATACCTTTTCCCCAAGGTCTTTCCTGAGCTCTTCATTTTAACCATTTTTAAGTGTACAGTTCAGTGGCATTAAGTACATTCATAATGTTGTGCAACCAGCATTGCTATCTATTTCTAGAACATTTTCATCATCTCAGACAGGAACTGTGTGCCATTTAAGCAATAACTCTCCACTTGCCCTTCTCCTGCAGCCCCTGATAGTCTCTAGTTTACTGCCTGTCTCTATGAATTTGCTTATTCTGCATACCTCATAGGAGTGCAATCACGCACTGCCTGTCCTTTTAGGCCTGGCTTGTTTTACCTAGCACAATGTTTCAGGGTTTGCTCATGTTGTAGCCTGTATCAGAACTCCGTTTCATTTTAGGGCTGAATAATATTTCATTGTACCTATGTTCTGTATTTTGTTTATCCATTTAACTGTCGATGGACACAGCTTTGTTTTTACCTTTTGTGAATAATTCTGTTATAAACATTGGTGTGTAAGTATCTGTTTGAGTCTCTATTTTCAGTTCGGTTGAGTCTATATATACCTACAAGTGGCACTGCTGGGTCATATGGTAATTTTGTGTTTAACATTTTGAGGAACCACCAAAATTTTTTCCACAGGGGTGCACTATTTTACATTCCTATCACAATGCACAAAGCTACCTCTTGACATTGGCTCTGAGGTGTATTAGGAAACCTTTCTTTGTTTGCTTGGCAAACTCCTATACATCTTTCAAAACCCACTTCAGATGTTACCTATTCAGAGAGCGCTTCCTGAACGTTCCTTACATTCCCAGACAGAGGTCATCACTGTCACGTCTGCATCTTATACTGCTTTGCTTGTGCATCCATTACGTAACTTTTGTGTCCCTCACTGGACTGTGAACTTACTGAGGACAGGAATTGTGTTGGGTTTGAATCTCAATCAGCAGCACCAGAGAGCATGAGGAGATGCCTGTGAACCGAATGGAAATGATTGAGTAGCTTGCTTTGTCAGCTCTCTGGGCTCTTTATCTACACGGAGAACATTTTCAACCCTTCCCAGCCTCCAAGTACTCTTTAGACCAAGTGCTGTCCCTCGACCTGGCGTTGGGGTCCTGTGTGGTCTTCAGCCTCCTCTCTCCCCATTCCTGCCCATCACTCTATGCTCCTGCCATGCTAAGCTACTTGTGGTTCTTTTAGTCACTAACTCAACCAATGTGTCCTGGGTACCTACCCTGTGCCAGGCACTGTTTTAGGTGGAAGGGATACAACAGTGAACGAGGCAACGTGCCTGCCTTCGTAGCTCACACTCCACCGGGAGAAGCTGACATAATCAGACACGCTAACACGTCATACCAGCCCGGGACAAGTGCTGTGGAGGGAAATAGCGTTGGGTGAGGCATCAGGGCTGCTGGGGCGTAGGGGGTGCAGGAGACACCTGTTTGAGGAAGGGGCGTGAGGAAAAGGGTGCGCCTGGTAGAAGGCACAGCGGGCGTGTTGAGGCCCTAAAGTGTTTGGCGTGTTTGAGGAGCAGCGGGGAGCCGGGGGGGGGCGGTGCAGAGAGGAGCAAACAGGAAGCAACAAGCAGGAGGTCGGGAGAGAGTAGGTGCTTCAGGTACAAGTGTGGATCTTATTCCAAGTGGGATGAAAACCTCTGGAGTGCTTTAAACAGGGGTTTAAAGGGGTGTAGTGTTTTAAGGGGTGCAGTACAATCTGAGCCATGTTTTTAAAAGAATCTCTTTGGCTGCTGAGAAGCCAGTAGTAAGTAGGGGTGAGGGTGGGAGCAGGCAAGTCCTCTAAGAGGGAAGTGACAGACCAGGGCGACAGTGCCAGCGACACTGGAGAGGGCTGATGTGCTGGATGTGGGGTGAGAGGAAGAGCAGAGTCAAGGATGACACCCCGAGTCATCCTATGCAACTCTCCTTGCCTCTGGGCCTTTGCGGGGGCTGTTCCCTCTGCCTGGAATCCCTTCCCTTCTCTTTGTCTGGGGAACTCCTGCCCTGCTTCACTTCTCACTTCCCTCTCACTGTCTCCTGGACACCTTCCTGGGGTACCCCCCCAGGGCATCCGGCTGGATTGGGAGCCCCTCTTCTGTGTTCCTGCAGGATTCCAGGTCTCCTCCT